>CM038216.1:153765041-153880185 GCA_021442155.1 Cymbidium sinense
TAAGAAGATAAAATCATGAAAAATTATAGTTTGATTTAATTGATTTATTTGTGTGAATGAATTAAAGCTCTATCTGAATTCTAATGTCAAAGTGCATAAGAATGAAATCAAACAGAGTCGCCATTGTTACGCACTGGGAGTGAGGTGCAAACCTCTTTTAAGGTTACTTAAAGTGCGTCCAGAATGTCCAACTAATATAAACCCATTAACATTCAAACTTATTCAAATCAGCATATGAATGTAAGAAAGAGACTTCACTTCATACACTAAGCTTATATTCACATACACATCCTATGTATATGAAACTAAAGTCACAATATATATTACTATTCATTAATGAGCTTTTGAAAATACATTTGAGATTTAATAGTGATAATAGCCACACATATCTAATTAAGTCAACACATGCAAATTGACATAAAGGAAATCATTTTCATTTGATTAATTTGAAAGAAGTGAATGCATGAATACAAGTGGCATACAATATTTTAATATGATTGGAAAGAAATAAAGAAATACAAGCATATAATTTCATTCAATCCAACTAAGTCCTAAGGACAATCATATTAAACAAACTCATTTAAAATAAACTAACGATTCTTAAAGCCATTTTGATCTTTATGTTTGATTTGATTTAAGAAATGTGAAAGTGGTTTGCTAACCCTAATCCCATTCCCCATCTGTGTGAGTTAATTTGATTTAATGACAAGTAATTAGATTGATTTTATATCTTAATTAGGTTAAGATATGAATTAAATCAGTTAATTAACCCTTACATACATCACCTTAAGTTAATTAACTAAATAATGATGAGCCAACATGAGATGCAACCATATGAAAAGTAAATTAGCAATGCTCCTAAGAAATGAAAGGGGCTTAATACAATTGGTTCATAATTAATAGTTAATTAAGCTTAAGTGACTCACTTAATTACTTTTATAGTTTTCTCACACATGTGAGCCAACCATAATTTCATTAGCTCTCTCTCTCTCTCTCTCTCTCTCTCTCTCTCTCTCGTTATTGAACTCTCAAAAGCTACCTAAGAGTTAATTAAGGAAGGCTATGAATGAATGGATTTTAAATTAATTTAATCAAGCCTTTAATTGGTTAATTAAATCCTTTGATTATATATTTTGATTAGGAAGATGAAATTAACTTAAGAAAAGAGATCAAGGAAGAGGCCTCAATCCCAATCCCTAAGTCATCTCAAACAACTAATGAGGCTCTGAAATAATTAGATATCCTTTCTTTTAATTGATTAATTAAGTGGCTAATTAATTATTTAATCTTTAATTAATTTGAAACAAATGAAGAGGCTTAATGAAATGGTCATAAGGAATGAACTCAAACCACTTCCTAAGACTTCTCACTATTAACATAGGACAATAAGCTTAATTAATTAATTAATCCATAGTTCATTTGGTTAATTATCATTAATTAAGATTGAGAGTAATTAAAGCTTAATCCATTGATTATCCTAATTAACTATCCAATAAATTCAAGAAAAATAGAGGTCATCCCCTAAACATCTCTAAAAAATTTAAAATTTAATTGGAAAATTATTTAGAAACTAATTAATTTAAGTGATAGCTAATTGTATTTCATTTTATAGATCATTGCTATTTATTTTCAATTTTTTCATTGGCTCATTTCATTTAATTAATTATTACCTTAGGTAACATAGGTAAGGGTTTAATTAATTGAATTAATTCATACCTTAACCTAATTAATCCATAAATATAATTCCTTCTCATTAAATCAAATTAACTCACACATGGGGAATGGAATTAGAATTAGCAAACCTCCTATCATATTTCTTAAATCAAATTGAACATAAAATTAAAAGTGATATTAAGAAATTTTGGTTTATTTTAAATAAGCTTATCTGATATGATTGTCCACAGGAATTAATTGGATTGAATGAAATTTGGTGTTTGTCTCTTTATTTCTTTCCAATCATATTAAATGTTATATGTCACTTGATTCATGCATTCATCTCTAGCAAAATTAATTAAATGAAATGATTTCCTTTATGTCAAGCTTGCATGTGTTGATTTAAATTAAAAATATGTGTGGCTATTATCATTATTAAATCAAAAATTATTTTAAAAAGTATATAAATCAACTATAATATGTGGAGTGGTGATGATTATGAATATTCAAAAGTTTACATGTGCCTATACCTTTCAACATGTGATATGGAGTTCTCTTTTCTTTAATCTTCACTTCATATAAGAATGTGAATATTAATAAGTGTATAGTTCATTTGAAAAGAACACAACATTTGTTTGGATTCATTCTTATAAATCTCCATGTTAGGATTTAGATAGAACTTTAGCTCACATGTATAAATAATTCAATTAAATCAAACACAACTCTTGCATGATTTCCATTCTTGTAGTTTTTTATACATTCATGTGTATCTAAGAATAGTGGATATATCTAGTCTGGACATTCCGGGGATGCACGGCTTTAAGTAGCCCTAAGAAGGTCTTTACCTTACTCCCATGGTTAATAATGGTGAAGTACTTGCTTAGAACTTTTATTTATATGTGCATCGATGAATGATCTTCTTTCAATTAAATCAAAGTACAACTTTTGCATGATTTCCATTCTTGTAGTTGTTTGTACATTCATGTGTATTCAAGAATAGTGGGCATATCTAGTCTAGACATTCCGGAGATGCACGGCTTTAAGTAGCCCCATGGAGGTGTTTACCTCACTCCCTTGGTTAATAATGGTGAAGAATCCTCTTAGAACTTTTATACACTTGTATGTGCATTTAGCTAATGAATAAAAATTAATTTTTTCTATTAAGAAAGACATGCATTCATATTTAATCAAGTGATTGAATTGATTGATCATATAGTTTAAAGTCTTCTTCCATATGTTCATGTATAAACTTACATATGTTTTGAATATAATGGGTATATAGTTTGGACATCAGAACATGAGGCTTTAGTTAGCCAAAGGAGGTCATTTGATTACCTCTTTGTTGTTTAATTACATCTATTTAATTTTATTCCTATGTATTTTATATAAGAATTTAGATAGAGCTTTAATAAAATAAAATAATTCAATCAAATAAAACATCTAAATTCCAAATGTACATGCTTATGTCCATCATTTAAGTGTGTATATTATATGTATAGGTATGATGCTTATTTAATATCATGTGCATGTTACATATGATGGAAAGAATGAATGCACATGTATCATGTGGTAGTAATTCATTCCAATTAATCTTAAGATTCTCTCTTATTGAATATGATTATTTAAAGTAAACCTAAACTTAATTAATTTAAAATGTGTAATAAGCCATTCACTAGAGAATTAATTAATCAATATGTTTTGAAATGACTTAAATGGATGAAAGAGAGTGATCCTCTCTTTTCCTTCTATTTACAACATCTAGTTGCTATGTGTTAATTAAATAAAACCAAAGAAAACACTAAGTAAATTTCTCAAATCATTTAAACTACTTAAAGTGAAATCAATCCTCTTATGATTATACATCCTTTCATACTTAGAAAATCATAACAAATCATTTTTAGGACATACCACACACAAGCCTTAATATACACTTTAGAACTAAGTCACTACTTCTTTTATGTTAGGGGTTGCATGGTTTAATGATGTATTATTTTAGATTGGGTGTTAGGGACTATGCTCGTAGATTAGATGTTAGGTTGATATTAGCCTAATCATATTTTTTACAGGGGATTATGCTTAAGGGGTGCTTAAAATAAATATGAATGCTCTCTTTTGGTTGCTTAATCTTTAATAATCCAAATTAGGATAGGTGGGCTTGGTTACCCATATGCAGGGTGCTAAGTCTAAATTATACATATATGTTATATGGTGCATTTAGCTAACACTTTTTTTAGGTGTAGTTAGATTTATCTTTCCTATTTTTTGTAATTTTATTAGAAATTAGGATTAGTGTTATGGGGATTAGGATGAGCAGTGGTTAGAAGGCTTTATCTAGGAGTGATGCCTTTGAAGCAAATCAAATCAAATGAAGAAATGAAAGAAGATATAAAGACATGAAGATGAGAAGACCCCCATAATATTTATTCATTTTATAAATAATAATTATTCTTTTATATTCCAAGTTGTATGAGAGCTCACCCATTTTTCTTTTGGGTTGTATGCACGCGACTTTTATTCTTTTGTTAGATTTATAAATTATTTGATGTTATGTTTAATCATGTAATAGAAATAGTATGTCTCTTCATAGTTTCTTTATGAATGATGATTTAATGTGTGGCCTGGATCCGATTAGGCTCTTTGGAAAAAATAAAATTTCTACTTTAACTACAACTCATAACTAAAATTTTAAATAACTCATAACCTCACATAAAGCCTAGGCACTAAATAAAGATAATTAAAAGATTAAGCAACTTTAGTTGAATGTTGTATGCTTAAATCATACATGCATATTATTTCACTCTTACTAAGAGGGTTTTCATCCTTACACAATGGGGATGGCTTGACCTTTGAGGGTTTCCTCCATGGTGAAAAATACATCTTTCTTTAGCCCATAATCTCATTTCATCATGCATTTAGACATGCAAAATCCTATGGCCTTTGTCAAAATGAAGTGTCAAAATCAACTAAAAATTTAAAATATTTACATTAGTAAGTCATTATTCACTCATGCTCTAATCTCTTAGGGAGTGAGTTTAAAGATTTTAGTTTCTTTCTAAATAATAATAACCTAACTATCTTACAAAATCATATAACTTGCCTACATGGTTTTAAAGCATAGCAAGAGTTAGCTTGTTGCCACTCCAGAGCTTATAAGTCCAATGTGGTTTACTCTCTTGTGGAGGTAAACCCCCATTTTGCTAGGTTGTAGCTTTTGCTAAAGCTCCCTAGATTTAGGATCCGAGATTGTTAGCTACTAGCATAAATCTTCACCTCTTAAATTTCTCTAACCTTGTGTTGGATTATAAGCCCAGTAATCTAATAAAATTTAACTCAAACAAATAACTCACTTCAATTTAAAACATATAAAAAATAACCATATGATATATATTGAATGCTCATAATATCATGGGTCATTCCTACTTATTCCTTTGGCTCTAATAATAAGTCTTTCCTTTTGACCATTCCCACTTGATTTTCTAAACGTAACAAATTTATTGATAGTCTTACCCTTGAAATCTTTGGAGACAACAATTTCTCACTTTAATCGAGAGGATTTATAAGGAACTCACCTTCCTTAAGCTTACCTCCATAGGGAACTTTAGAACCCAGTTTAATATAAACCCTACTTTATTCATCCATGTAAAGTAGGGAAAAAATCTCTAGTATATTCAAAGACCCATCATGCCTTAGGAGTCCTTATTAAGTGATTAGGTCCATTGTAAGGTGGTGACTTCTATCTTTCGAGGTAGTGCATCATACCTCAATGTCATACCCGATCACTTCAATAAGTACACCCTCAGATCTGCATGGTGTCCCCCATATACATAACCAAAATTAAAACCACAGTTCATTTTAAATAACTTCATTCAATATGAAAGGCATCTTAAGATTAATTTGATTGAATTACTTTCACATGATATATGTTAAATCATTCCTTTCCATCACATATAACATGCATATGAATAAATCTGATGTATACCTATATATACAACATGTTTTAGCATACTTAAATGATGAATATGGATTTGTACATTTAAAGCTTATATTTTTCATTTGATTGAATTATTTCATCATATTAATTTAAAGTTCTATCCAAATTCTTATACAAAAATTCATAGGAATGAACTTAAATAGGTACATGTCATTATTAACTAGAGAAGTGAGGTAATAAAATTACCTCCTTAGGGCTACTTAAAGCTTCATATTCTCGGGATGTCCAAACTATATACCCATTTGCATTTAAACATATGTAAATTTATATACATGAACATTGAAAGTAGGTCCAAATCATATGACTAATTAACTTAATAACTTAGTCATTCATGAATGCATGGATTTTGATAAAAGAATGGGGTTTCAATTCCATAATTAAATACACACACACATGATAAGAGACATAAGCTAGTATATGCCATTATTAACAAAGGAAGTGTGGAAATCAAATGACCTCCTTGGGGCTACTTAAAGCCTCCTTTCCGGGATGTCCATACTAAACACTTGCTTTTCTCAAATACATATGGATGTATACATAACTAAAGGAAGGAAAACCATGCAAAAATTATATTTTGATTTGATTGAAGTATTTACATATGTGAAATAAAGTTCTATCTAATTTCTAATTGCAGGATACATATAAATGAAATCAAATAAGTACATGTCAATTGTTAACTAGGAAGTGAGGAAATCAAATGATCTCCTTAGGGGTAGCTAAAGTCTTGTATGTCCTGACTATATACTTATTAACATTCAAATGCATGTAAAACTACATATGAATTAAGGAAAAGAAAGCTTTACTACACATACTTAAGCTTTAATCACATACATCTCCTATATATTTATAACTAGCATCACCACATATGCTATTATTCATTTATAAGCTTTTGAAAAATACGTTTGGATTTAATAGTGATAATAGCCGCACATATATTAAATTAAATCAACACATGTAAGCTTAACATAAAGAAAAATCATTTGATTTAATTAATTTTGAAAAGATGAATGCATAATTTCAGATGAAATACAATATTTAATATGATTGGAAAGGAATAAGTAAACATAAACACATGATTTCATTTGATCAAATTATTTCTAAGGACAATCATATCAAATAATATCATTGAAAACAAAAAGCTTTTAAATCTCATTTTTTTAGTTTCAAGTTTGATTTAATTTAAAGAAACATGAGAGGAAGTTTTCTAATCACAACCCATTCCCATGATTGTGAATTAATTTTGTTTAATAAAAAGTAATTAAGTTATGACATGAATTAAGTTCATTAACTAACCCTTCCTATGTACCTTAAAAGTAATTAACTAAATAATTATGAGCCAAAACATGATATGCATGAAAAATAACTTTGCAATGATCCTAAGAAATGAAAGGGCCTAATGCAATTGGCTCATAATTAATAATTAATTAGATTAAGGGACTTAATTAAGTACTCTTATGATTTTCCACACATGTGGATTAACCATAATTTTCTTAAATGTCTTTAGGTTATTAAACACTAAAAGATCTACCCATGAATTAATTAGGATTGGATATATTTTATATCTTCATTAGACTAATTAAGTAATTAATTAACTAATTAATCCTTAATTAATTTTCTTAAAAAGTGAAATGAACTTAGGGAAAGAGATTCAGAAAAAGGTCTCAATTTTATTCTATAAGTTTCCTCACTGTTAGATAATGATAAATGAGCCCAATTAATTATATAGTTATTGCTCATGTGATTAATTAACCCTTAATTAAATTAAGAGAGTAATTAATACTTAATTGACTAATTTTCCTAATTAATTAATCAATAAATCTCAAGAAAATTAGGGGAGGCAGAGGTTATCTCCTTAAACAATCTCAAAAAATTTGGGATTAATTAACTAATTAATTAGAGAGTAATTAAGCTAATTAATTTTTTTAATTAAATCCTAATTAAGCCCTAATTACTATTCAAAATTAATCAAGGATATTTTTAATAAATTCCTCTCATACCTTTAAAATAAGTATTTTGTAATTTTTTTGGATTTTTCTATGATTTGTTATGATTTTATGAAGTTTTAGCCATTAAAATTAATTAATTAGGCCTAATTAATCCTAATCCCACTAGCGCCATGTGGCACGTTGATGCGGCGCGCTTTTCACGTGGCATCACAGGATTGGATATTTAAGTTGTCACCATTAATGTTGAGTCGGGCGTGAGACACATTTGTCGTGTCATCCGATCTAAGATTGGATGACCACCATTAATCTCGTGGTTAACAATTGTTAAAATAAATCGATCGAATGAGATCAAATCACAACCATCCATTCCAATCATGCAGAACGGATGGTGTGTGATCTACCTTCCGCAGCGATGAGAGCGGGCATACCATTGCTCTGATCCAAGCTCAGCTTCGGATCCACTCCAAATTGATCCCACACATTCATGCGAAGGATCTAAGAAGATCCAATAGCTATGATCGGTGCACATGCACTTTCTCTTTCAAAAGCTCAAAAAAATTGAAGAGAGCTCAGTTTTAATGGCATTACCTTACGAAGCTAATACCAGCAGATCGCATGCTTGAGGAAGCTTCGTCTAGTTGAGATGAAGCCCTGTTGAGCTACAATTAGATTGGTTCCTTGTAGATTGCTTGGGAGGCCAAGATTCATCTTTTGGAGGCTCGGTCTTGATCAAAGTGGCACCTCTAGTAGGCTTGGAGCTCGGGGGAAGATTTGTATGGCTTCGACAATGTGCGGATATGGTGCGTGCAAGAGGAATTTGGTTTGATTGAGAGATGAGGAAGTTCGAATTGGAGAAGACTTGCCTATTTCGGATGTGCTCGGGAAGGAAAAATCTAGCTAGGGAAGCTTTGGGAATGCTTGAGAGCTCAGGGACTCAGAAGCTCTCATGAATCAAATGGATGTCTTTCCCATGAGAATTGAGGGTATCCCTCATTATTGTGATGGATGGATGGATCGTCTCCCATTTTTTGGCTACGAGAGCGCAGGAGTTGTCTCCATCACCTCCACATTGCACGACCTAAGTGGAGGAAGACTTGGGAGTTGGCTCAAGGAAAAAGGGGGGTGGTTTGTATCCATTGGGTTCTCAACTTGTGAAGGAGGTGAGTTAACTCACCTCCCTTTGGTCCATGGAAAGCCTAGCCCACTTTGGGTGGGCTAGGTGACTAGGTCAGACCCCAAAATGGGTGCTTGATGGTTGCCAAGGGTGATAGGAGAGTGGACTTTGCTATTTTGGGGAGAATCCTATGTGAGGTAGTATATCCAAGGGAGATTACCTTGGGTTTGACTCCAATTAGGTTTGGGCTGGTTTTGGGCTGACCCAAGGTGAGTTTGGGTTTGGTCAGGTTCCAAGTGATCAAGGCTTAGTTCAAAGGGGTTTGGCTCAATTTGACCCTCATAGGTCAAATTAGGCTAGGTTAGGTTAGGTTGACCAATTGGTCAAATTGGGCCAAACTAAAACTTGGGTTAGGTTCAAATGATGATTTGAAGAGTTTTGATCCAAGTGGTTTCAATCAATTTGGCCTAGGCTTGATTTTAGCTCATTTGGATTCATATAGGTCAAATGGGTCAAGTTGACCAATTTGACCAAATTGGCCAAATTAGCTTGGGTTAGGTGTTGGTTCATATTCAATTGATCAATTGTAGGTGATTGTAGGCTTTGGTTTGAATCAATCTGGATTTAATTTAGATTTAGGCCAAATTGACCCTTTAGGTCAATTTGTGCTAAGTTAGTCAATTGGGTCTAATTGGTCAAAGTGGGCTCAATTATGACTTTAGTCAAGTTCAATAATCAATTTGGAATGAACTTGAGCCATTGGTTGCAATCAATTTGGGTTGGATCATGATTTGACCTATTTGGCCTTTTAGGTCAATTTGGGTCAATTTGGGTCAAATGGCCAATTGGTTTTAGTTTGGCTCGATTGGTGGTCACGTCATGTTCAATCATTGATTATGGGTTGGTGTGAATCAATGGTTTCAATAAATTTGATGTAGGATGAGTTTTGGCTAGTTTAGGTTATGTGGGCTAAAGGGTTGACTTGGTCAAATGACCAAGTTGACTTGGTTTGACCCGATTTGTGACAATTAATCATCCTAGGGTGATCAACAATCATGATAGAAGGTTTTTGTGGGTTTGATTCAATCCAATTTGGGTTGGATTGGAAATTGGCTCAAAAAGATCCGTTAGGTCACTTTGGGTCAAGTGGACCTAAGTGGGTCAATTGGCATGATTTTGGTTTGATTAAGGTTTAGTTGAATTTATATATGAGCTTAGGATTGAAATATAAATCCAACTGCAATCAATTTTGGCTTCAATAGGTTTTGGCTTATTTGAAATTTTCAAGCCAAAAAGGGATAAGTTGGGTTTGACTTGAGTTGATCTTAGTTTGGTTTGATGATTGTAGGTTTCATTTATATTTGGATAGGTGATTGAAGGAATGATTGAGTCAAGAGAAAATCCATTGGCTTTGACTTAATTTGGATAGAATTTGGCTAAGTCCAAAGAATTGACTTAAAGGGTCTTGGATTGGGTTTTGATTTGATTTGGATTTAGTTTTGGTCTTTTGAATGTATATTTGATTTATATTTGGGAATATAATTGAATGTGTAATTGATTTATAAGAAAATTAATTGAGTTTGAAGGGATTTGAAGGCAAATTTGGCTAAGCTCGGAAGGTAGGTCCAAAGGACTTAGAAGGAAATTTGATTTAGTTTTCATGATTTGAGTGTAGATTTCATTTATATTAATGGAGAGAATCAAAGATATGATTGATTCATGAGGAGAACAATCAAGTTTGGATTGAATTGGATGGAGATTTAGCTAAGTCCATGGAATCCAATCATAAGGCTTAAGGAGGATTTGGGGGGTGATCTTGTGCTTCAATCATTTGGAATTGAACTAGGATTTAATTTGATAGGTTACTAAGGGATTGAATTGATCTTGGAGAAAATCAATTGAATTTGAATGAATTGGATTTATGGCTAAGTCCATAAGATAAAATCATAGGACTTAGGAAGAATTTTGAGTTCGGATTTGATCATAGATTTCAATCATTTGATTTCGAATTTGGATTTGGATTTGGTATTTAAATTGAATTTGAGGTTTGGTTTGAGAAGGTGAACATGGATTGGGTTTAGGCTATAGGGTAGGTAAGTCTCCTAAATCCCCACAAGGCATCTAATCCTATGATTAACCCTTAAGTTTCTAAGTTTAGGTTAAGTATTCACCTAATCACTAGAAGTGTCTTAATACTAAGGAGCTCTTAGTGTCTAGAAGAGTCCTAGATCTATGATGGGAAATTGAGAACTCACTCCAAAAGTGAGGTCAACAGTCCATTGTAGGGTGATGCCTCTATCTTTCGAGAGTACATCATATCTTAATATGTACCCGATCACTTAATAAGTACCCCTACGATCTACATGGTGTCCCCCCCACATCCAAAAATAAACACCACACTACTTTCTTATGCATTTTAAAGAGTAAAGCATAGTGAAAGACATTTTCTAAAGTCTAGGGATCATGAAGCTCTACTTCATTTCTAATATCTCCTCTTAGGTCAATGACAAACTAGTTAGCTAGCTACATTCTTGATTAGTATAGTGTATCACTACTAAGTCCTTAAATGTATTCATATACTACCATTTATGTACTTCTATGTCTAAGATTCATTAATTTCTCATGGAGTTTCTTATCATGGTTTTTAGGATAATATTTGGCTCTTAACATCTTCTTCATTTCTAACCATGTCATAATATTTTTACTAAACCTTTTCTCCATAGCTAAAATATTATTCCAATAAATTTTTGTGTGTCTTACCTATTTCATTTTACAAAATATAGTTCTTTGATAGTCATTCATATGATACGTCAAAGAAATCATCTTCGGTAAGCTAATCCAAAATTTATTGGTGTCATAAATAGCATTATATATTGGGGCTTCTATCTTAACTTATTTTTGTAGGTTCATGTTTGATTTCATGAAGCCTAAGATGATCATGTTTATGAATGTTTCTCAGATTTTTCCTTCTTGGAGGATTTTCTTCTCTAAGTAGTTTTTTGTTTTCCTCTCCTGTGAGTTTTGGGTCCTACTGATGTGGGATAATTGGTAGGATTTGAGTCCTAGTACTCAATGTTTGAACTTGGGTAGCAGAGCTCATCATAAGGTCCTCTATATTAATGAGCTTCTCCTCACTTCATATAGTAATCTCATTTACCCTTCTAGTTAAGTCTTCTAATTGATCCAAGACATGAGTGGAATAATTGAAACAAGGAAATGGTACAAATATATCACCCCTAAATGATGTTTTATAAGATGATTTATGCTCACTGGTTTTGGAATGTAAAATGATGCACGGGTTTAAAACAATTTAACCCTCAATAAACACAAATTAACTTTGAATTGTACAAAATATTAAGTAAACACTCACAAATAGACTATCACAAAATTTTAAGGATATGAGTTCAATTATCATAGGTGAGTGCATCCTAGGTCTGTCTATTTAGTGAGATCCCTTACAAAACTGGTCACTCAATTGTCATAGGTTATGGGTAAGTTTAAATAGGAAGGTTAGGTTTATAGATGGAGATAACTAATTGGTAGTAATAATAAATGCTCATAGAGTTGGCTACCACATGAGTTCTAACATGAGTTTACCAAGCAAAATCACTAAAATCATTAAAGAAAATTACTTTAAATCTAGAATACAACAACTAATCTTGTTTGATTCAATATAAATCACTTACAAGCACTTTATCCATACCTCCAAAACTTGGGCTCTGATACCAAACATATTGCAACTAAAGGAGGATGTGCGTAAGGATTCCATTTATGAAAGTGGAATGCCAGTGAAAGATCACCAAATCTTCCATTAAGGTTAGCCACCTAACTCCAACCGAGAGTTTTCACTCAAATTTCACAATATAAAATAACAACTCCATTCCACTAATACAAATGTTTTATACAAATTACTAGGCTCTAAAGGGTGTGTCCCTTCAGAATAACTCTCAATTAGTTTTAAAAACTATTCTAAAATTGAACCGGTGAATCCACCTAGGTGATAGAAAGCTAGTGCCTCAACATAATCCTCCTTATCTCTGAACACAAAATACATCAGTTGTGGCATCGCGATGTCAAATGATCAGCATCTAGGATCCAGGATGACTATTATATAATAACACCTAATTTTGACCACAACACACATACAACACTTAAAATTGGTGAACACATATGATGACTATGTTAACCTCATTTTTGGATGATGTTAACATCATTCATGATCCTAGTAATTAGGTCTCCTAATCTTACATTAAGAGTTCCTACTAGTACTTAGGTCATATACTTAGTGACTAAGTAAACAAACTAGGATAAAATAATAAATCAAATCGAATTTTAAAACTTAAAATTAAAATCAAATTTGAAATCGAATCAAACTCAATATGCTAGAGTAAAAGGCTAGGTCATCCTGATAGACCCTTCTAGAACTCGTCCTAACCTAATCAGATTAGATGAACCGAGATTAAACCCAAATCTAACAAAAGTCAACAAAAATCTAAATCAAACATATTTGAATTGAAATATAAATTCGACCGAGCCTGGGTTGAGGTAATTAGGTTGATTAGCTCAATTAACCCGTTTAAGCTCGAATCACCTAAGTATAAATAAAATCAAATTAAATCAAAATTAAACCAAATTAAATTGAACCAAAAGCATAAAATTAATGCATAAACACAAACAAACCAACATATAAATGAGGATGGGACACAAAGTGACAAATAGTTCATTTGACCTAGAGTTGACCCATGTGGGCCCCACAATGTCAAAAGTCAAACATCCAAAATCATTTAAAAATCATAATTAAGCATAATTCAACCAACCATTGGGTTTAATTTGACCAAATTTGATTAATTGAACTAAGTGAATTCAATTTGATCCATTAAACCTAATTTGAGTCAAATTGGGTTGAAAAAAGAATATAACCCAAACCTAATAAAATTAATTAATCAAAATGATCACAAATGATCAAGTAAACATAATCAAACTTAAATATAAATTTAAAAAATCAAAATAGATTAAGAAATCCAATTTAACATATTTGAGTCAAACATGTCAAACGCGAGCTTAAAATTATTAAAGTCACATCAAATCTAAACTAAAAATAGATCAATTAATTCATAAAACATGCAATGAACAAACCATAATAATTTAATTCTAAATCTAAACCCATTTGATTAAATAAACTCAACATAACTCAATCAAACTCAAATAAACTAAACTAAAAAAAATACCCAACTTGAACTAAACTTAAGTGAACTCAACCCAAGTCATAGCCGACTTGGGTTTGATTTGGGTAGCCAATCATCATGTGGAATTGAAGCCATGTGAGGTGGGGTAGCCATGGGAGATGAGGTGGTAATCATGGGAGAGAAAAATTCCAAACACCCATGCATAAGGTCAACAAAATCAACTCATCCCCACTCCTCCAATGAATGAAGCTAATCTGCCCAAAAAAAGTTAGAGTTTGGGAACAAACTTCCAAGAACTCTAATCACCATGGGTGGCCAACAATAGTTGACCATCCCCATAGCCAAAAGGGGGACTTGATTTTCTCCATGTAGGCTCTCAGTCAAAGAAGGAATGAGAGAGGGGAAGCTCTTCTAGCCATTCCATGCATTCCAAGGCATTTTAACTAGAGAGATGAGCTCAACCAATCCTTTCCTTAGGTCTCTTGCCCGTGGCGGCCGGATTCCAGCCATTCCAAATCCCTCCAATGCAAAGCTCTCGACCAACTCTTAAAACCAAGGAAACCAAGCTCCTTTCTTACTACCAACACATTCCGGAGGGAAGAGGGAGTGGAATTGAGCCTTTACCTAATTCCCTCGCCATCGGCAAACTAGAGATCGGCCAAAGCCGATGGCAAAGAAGTGGCTAAATGTGAAAGTGAGAGATGAGCATCCATATCCCATAATAAATCATACCCACACCTCCACCATGATAAGAGGAGTTGAAACCACCATTTTTTTCCTCCTCCCAACCTCCCTATGCCTAAGAAGCATCAAGCTCCGGCAAAGGATGGTGGGCATTGATGTTCCCAATGACTGGAGAGGAAAGGGCATCTTCAGAGAGCCCGCCTCACACCTGGTACATTTTCAAACATCAACACCGCCAGACATGGGCTTCGGTGAGGTAACCGCCAACTCCCGCCGCAAGCAAATTTTTATGCTTTGGTAGTTTATGAAGTGAATTCCTTCAAAATTTAGATTTAAACACATAATTATGTTTCATTTTTAAGATACAATGTTTTGGAATAAAAAAAATAGGTGATTTTTGGTGGGAATCGCCTGAAATCGGAGCTTACAGGAATGGCAATGGCATCTGCCCCTCTAGATTCACCGTCCACGGGGAGGACAAGCTGACAGCCATCTGATCCTCCTTAAATAGGACGGACGAATGTGATTAAATGTTAAATTGATTTAATTTTAACCATTAGATTACATGATGTAGTGATAGTCCAATATTTGATCGAGTTAGATTTATACCCATGATTTTCTCACTTAATCCATGCAGACCAATCTATGGCTGCCATATGTAAAGGTTTGCCTGTCACCATGTTAACTAAAAAAATAGAAATTTTGAAAATAAATAAATGCTAAAAAAGGCCTGAAAGTTTAAAAACAAAATCATAAAAATTAAAATACTCATAAAAAATTTACAAATAAGAGCTCGTTGGATTTGTCTTTTTGAGAAGAGTCTAATAAATCCAAAATCCTTAATTTTTATTGAATATTTTGAGCTTAATTTTGATTTTAGTGCAAACCAAAAATATTAATCAAATTAATCTGAAACTTTTAGAGATTGAAATTGAGGTTAAAATACACTTACCATAAAAATTTCGAATGAAAATAATGAATGGATTAAAAGGGATTGAATTTCAAAGTTCAAATGCCTAATTTCATGAAATAATTAATTTAAAAATATAAAAAAATTATAAAAGTCATCAAAATGGTTTAAACCACTCTAATTAACATTTAATAACCTTAAGAAAATAATATAATCCTCTAAAGGTATATAAAAATTATTTAAAATTAGGGTTTAATAAATGATTAAAATTAACATTAACTGAATTTGTCAAAGCTAAACTATAATGAATTGAAATAACCAAGCTAAAATTGTAAATACCACACTCTGAATTAAGTCAAGTAAACATCACATAACCTTCAATTGAAACTAAACTAAACCTAAGCTTAATCATATCATAAATCTTAACTTAATTAATTTTTTCAATTAAGTATCAATTAAATCTAAATTAAACCTAACTTAGTAAACCTAAATCATCAAATCATTAACTACATCATTAATCTTAATAAACATGAAATCAAATTTAAAGCTTCAACAAACCCTGGTGTTTATTTTGGATGGGTCATTATGGACCCCACGTAGATCGTAATGGGTACTCATTGAAGTGATCATGTACGACATTGAGGTATGATGTACTATCTTAAAAGATGAAAACATCACCCTACAATAGACCTAATCACCGAATAAGGACTCCTAAGGCATGATAGGTCTTCGTATATAGCAAAGGCTCTTTAGTTCCTTATGGAGCCAAGCCTCCATAGTTAATTACATTCTAGGAAATGTGATTTCCTAAGAACACTCTCGATTCAAGTAGTCAATCATTATCTCCAAAGATTTCAAGGTTAAGACTATCAAAGGGTTAGTTATTTTGGAAAAAATTAAATGGGATTGTTCAATTGAAAGACATATTTAGAATCTGAAGGAAAATAAGTAGGAAATGTTCATGATACTAGAAAGCCTAGTGAGCATTCCAATTTATCATAGGGTGAGGTTTTATATGTTTGAAATTGAGAGGATTTATTTGTTTGAGTTAAAATTATATTAGATTGCTTGCTTATAATCCATCACAAGGTTGTGAAATATGGTGAGGATTTATGCATGTAGCCAAGGAAACAAGCAATCTCAAATCCTAAATTTGGGAGCTTCAACATAAGTTAAAAAACAGACCTAAATCTAAGCAAAAGGGGACATAAGGATCACCTCTATAGAGAGAGAGTAAACTCGACTCTCTGGACTTACAAGCCTAGAGTGGTCGCTAGCTAACACCTCCTACGCTTTAAATCCATGTAGGTCAATCTTATGTAATTGTAAGATGGCTTAGGCTATTATTTAATTTTGAAAGAGACTAGAGTACTAAACTCACTCCCTAAGAGGCTAGGTCATATTTGGTATGAGCATATGGCTTGGTCTAAAATGTAAAATCTTTTCAAATTTTATATTATTTTGACACATTCATTTTTGGACAAAGGCTTAAGATATTTTATGCCTAATTGCATGATAAAATTTAGTTGTTGGCCAAATCAAGAGAGAAAGAGGGTGAAGCTCCATCATAAGGGGTTGCTCTCATAGGTCAAGTGGTCCCTAAAGTGCAAGAATGGAGGCCCTCATTTTGTAAGAGTGATAGAAGATGCAATGTATGATGTTGGACATACAACATATAGCTAAGGATTGCTAAATCTTTTAATTTTTTTATTATAGCCTAGGCTTTAAAGGAGGTGTGAGTTGTTTAAAATTTAATTGTGAGTTGAGTTGTTAATTTGAGTAGAAAAATTATATCATCGGATCCCACAATCCAGGCACAGATCATCAGTTAAGAAATTATGAAGAAGTATGTAGTTCTTGATACGCCATAAACAACGATCAAACATGGATAGATTTAAAAAAGAGAAAGGGGTAACGAGATAGTTATAGCCCTTAGAAACTTAGAAAAAGAATGATTACAATTGAAATTGAATACATGATATGGGGGTCTTCATTTCTTCATTTGTTCTTCTTTCTTTTTCTTGATTTGCTCCAAGGCATCACAGGGAACCCCAGGACTGACCTTCTAGCCACTGGTCATCCTAATCCCAATAGAAATAATCCTAATTCCTATTGCAAAATTATATCTTATGAAAAAGTAAATCTATCTACACTTGCAAAATAGATGTTAGCTAAACATACATACAAATCCAAGTAATTTTATTTCATAATTTGGACTTAGCACCATGCACATGGGTAACCAAGCCCACATGTTCTAATATAGATTATGCTAAGGGGGCATAAACAATCTGCAAACAAAGCATTTATATTTATTTTAACGGCCTCATTCATATCCCCATAAAATAATATCAATGGCCTAACATCTAGCCCAGTCATGAGTTACACCTTAACATCCAGTCTAAAATAGTACATCATAAAATAAAACACAATATCTCACATACACCGCCCTCACTTAGGATTAGAAGTGGTGGCTTAATTCTAGTGTGTATGCTAAGGCTTTGTGTGGTATGTATTAACTAAGCATTAGTATGATTCTCTAAATTTAGAATTATTTAATTTAACATGAAGGTTGGTTTCATTTCAAATTGTTTAGATAGTTTGTGAATTTTAATCTATGTTTTATTTTATTTCATTTGATTTATTTAGCATCTAAGTGTTATGAAGAGAAGAAAGAGGCTTACCCTCTTCATCCCTACCTTAAACCACTTTCTAAAGCACATTATTATAATTTGGTTTTCTTTAGTGCATGATTTATTAAATAATTTATTTATCTAAGTTTAGGTTAATTCATAAATATATGACATCTTAAGATTAATTTGGTTGAATAACCATCACATAGAATATATTGGACCATTCTTTTCATCACCATAACATGCATATGACTTAACACTTAACATACCTACATACATATTTTGGCACACTTGAATCATGGATGCATACATTTGGAAATTGTATTTTACTTGATTGAATTATTCATATATGTAAATTAAAGCTCTATCCAAATTCTAACACAAATATACACAGAAATAAAATTAAATATGTCCGTGTCTTTGTTAACCAGGGAAGTGAGATAATCAAATAATCTCTTTGGGGCTACTTAAAGCGTCGTATTCCCGAGATGTCCAGACTATATACTTGTTATCATTCAAGCCTATATAAATTTATATATGAACATAGGAAAGCATTACCTTTACATATAATTGATTTTATATGCGATTATGGATGCATGTATTTTAGTAGAAAATAAGATTCTCATTCTTTAATTAAATACACATAAGTGAGATTTTATGCATTACGAGGTGGGTCCTTGGTTTCCTTCCAATGAGGATAGTGGGTTAGCTCACCTCCACTTGGCTCATGGGTGACCCAAAGATTGTGAGCCTGGTCCTCATGTCCATTTAGAGCTCAGTGTCGCCAAGGGGAGGAGAGTGGGTTTGACCATCCAAATATGGGTTTTATCCCATTTGAGAGCTTTACCCATTGGTAATGGGTCAATTCAGCTTTGGTTGGGTTGACTGACCCAAGGATGGGTCATGCCAAGTTTGAAAGGGTTTGGAGTTGATTTCGTTGAGTTTGGCTCAATTTGAACCATGTAGGCCAAATTAGGTTAGGTCGAGTCAAGTCGACTAATTGGTCAAATTGGGTCAAACCAAGGTTTGAGATAAATTCAAATGATGATTTGAGATATTTTGGTTCATTTGGTTTGGTTCAGTTTGCATTATATTTGAATTTGACTCATATGGGTTCATATGGGTCAAATGGGCTAAGTTGACCAATTTGGTCAAGTTGGCTAAATTAGCTTGGGTTAGGTATTGGTTTAAGTTTAATTGATCATTTGAAGCTGATTGTAGGCTTTAATTTCAATTAATTTAGATTTAGGAATGATTTAGACCAATTTGACCCTTTAGGTCAATTTGGGCTAAATGGGTCAATTAGGTTGACTTAGTCAAATTAGCCTCAATGGAGGCTTTGGTCATGTTCAATGATCAATTTAAAATGGATTTGAGTCATTGGTTATAATCAATTTGGGTTAGATTTTGGTTTAATCCAATTTAGCCTTTTAGGTCAAATTTGGTCAACTTTGGTCAAGAGTCCAATTGGACTTGGTTTGACTCAATTGATGGTCAAGTCATGTTCAATGGTTGATTTATGATTTATTAGAGTAATTGGTATCAATCAATTTGGATTGGAATTGGATTTGGTTCAATTTTGTTCATGTAGGCTAAAAAGGTTAACTTGGGTAAAATGATCAAATTGACTTAGTTTGACCCAATTGATTGCAATTGATCAATCAAGGGTGATCAATAATCATTGTAGGGGGGTTTTGGGTAGGTTGGTTCAATCCAATTTTGGTTGGATTGGAGTTTCAAAATGGGTCCTTTAGCTTTGGGTCAAGTGAGCCAATCAATTGACTTGATTTTGGGTTAAATTGAGTTTGATAATTGATTGAGGATTGATCAGATTTTGAATCATTTGGACATTTTGGTTCAAATGGGCTAACTTGGATCAATTGAATTGATTTTGGCCAATGGGTTTGATTAGCCTACTTGCATAATTTAGAAAGATGATTGAAGGGTTTAAAAAAATCAATTGAGTTTGGTTTGATTGAAGGAGGTTTTGGCGTAAAATCCATAGGATTAAATCATAAGGATAAGCTGGGTTTGATTTTGGCTTGGAGTCTGGATATGGGATTGGATTCAATTGACATTGGTTTAATTTGAGCTTTGGTTTTTTTGCAATGATTTAAAGTTGGTTTTGGACTCAAGGTTAGGCATAATTCATGGGTTAGGCCATAGGATAGATAAGTTTCCTTAATCTTAAGTCATAGCCTATTCCTATGGCCAATCCTCCTAAGTCCCTAGGTTGGGTTAAGTGTTCACTTAGTTACTAGAAGTATCCTCTAACTAAGGAGAAACTTGTGTCTAGAATACTCCTAGATCTAAGATGAGAAGATTGACTCCTCACTCCAAAAGTGAGGTCAAGACAAACAAATAACCTAAATCAAATCAAATTTTACTCAACTTAATAAAAAAAACTAATTAACCCATGATTAAACCTTAATTAAGTCAATCAAATAAATTAAATAAGTCAAATCAATTAAATAAAGATCAAATTAAATTAAATAATTGATCAAATTAAAATGGTCAACATATAAATTAAATGCACTCTAAATAAATTAAACACAATTGATCAAATCAAATCAAATCAAATCATAATTGATTTAGTTATGTAATCAAATTAAAATTCATTTAAGAAAACTTAATCTAAATAAACTAAATCAATCAAATGCATAATCAAGTGAAACTTAAGTTACAATGAATCAATTTAAATGGAATAATTACTAATTAAGCTTTTATTAGCTAATAAAATCAGTTATGAACATTCAATCATATTCAACCAAACTATTAATTAAAGCAAACACTTAATTTGGTTAATCAAAATGACAAGGAGTTACAACTAAACTTTAATTTGATCAATCATCTAAATCAAATTTTAAACAAACAAAGAAAGTAAACAAGCCAATTTTAGACTATCCAATCAACTTAGTTAGCTATATGAAGCGAGCCAACCTAATAAAGTCTTAATTAAGTACTAAATTTCAATCATATGAAATCACTTAAATTCAATAAACAACAAAATTAAATTGGGCCCTAACTAATCATCAAACTTTAAATCAAATAGATCATAAATCATAATCAAATCAAATGAAACTAAAGTAAACCTTAATCAATTCAATATAAAATCAAATTAGGTTCAATTCAATATATTTGAATTAGATGAATTAATTAATCATTAAACATACAAGTTTAATAATCAAATTGAACATGAACTAACATTCAAATACATTAACTAAATTATAATAAATGAATCAAAATAAATTAAACTCTAAATGCAAAAAATCAAATTTAATTGAACTCAAAATAAATATTTAATTCAGTTAACCAAAGCAAATTCATAAATTAATAAAGCTTATCAAATAAAAACAATTAAGTCAATTCCAAAAGATTAAATTTTATCAAAAAATCCTCAAACTAAAACCAATATATAAATTTAATCACTAAATTCAATAAACCAAATGATCAAACTCCTAATTAGAATCCAAATAAGAAGTTGCTTTGAACCTTAATCAAATAAGAAGTTAATTAAACTATAATATTTTAACTAAATCAAATTAAACTTAAATGAAAAGATGAAATTTTTAAATTTAAATAACATTGAAATATTCTAATCAATATCATATAAATTGAAATCTTAATTTGAAATCCAAGAGAAAAGAATTAAATATTAATTCAAAGGATATTGAATTATCAAAATTTAATTAAATCAAACATCAAATGAATCCAAAATTAATTAGTCAAAATACATTAAGTCAAATAAATTCAAACTAAGGAAAACATACATCAATCAAATCAAATGTAATTAAATTAAATCATTTAAATAAATTCAAATGAGCTAATTAAGATATTCAAGTTCTTAGTTTGACCATTAGAATAAATTTTTATCTCAAGGTGAAAGTTTCATTCTATTAGGATTAGGATGTTGAATAAAATGGATTTTGTCCTAAGCAGAATTTATCTTATTCTTCATTCTTTAAAACTTAAATTCAACTTAAACATAAAAATGAACTTAAAATTGAAGTGAAATTTAAGAAAATTAATTAAATCATTTAAATTGAAATCATCCAATGGTAAAATTGAACAAACTCTGAATTCAAATCAAACTTAAAATTAAATAAAGCATAGAACAAACTTGCCACACATGCCTTCTTTTCACACACTAGAATGCTAGGTCACCGACCCTAGAATTAAGTTAAGCCGATGTGTTTATTGTGATGTGATGCCTTTTCTTATTTTATGGTTTATTGTTTTAAATTGGAAGGTTAGGATTGTTTACTTGCTAGTATAGATGTTATGGCATTATTTTTAGGCTAATATTGTTCTCTATAGGGGGTTGTGCTTAAGAGATATCGTTGTAATAAATATAAAATAAATGTTATTTTCTTACAAGTGCTACTTAAGTCCCTAAGCATAGCCCAATAGGACAGGTGGGCTTGTCAATCACTGATGTTAAGCCTGTATATTTGAAATTTAAACTACTGGTGTGTTGTATATTTTTCCTGACGTATGTTTTGCATGATTTAGGATTTTATTTTAAAATTTTAAAATATAATTTGAGCCTAGAAATATGTTAGGATCTATGGGGTTTAGGATTAACAGGAGCTAACAGTACTTATTTGATGGTCCTCGGTGAAGCCTAAAGAGGTCCCTAAAGAAGGTGACGATCCTGAAGTTGATAAAGACCCCATAGATTAAATTTTTAGTTCTAGGCTGAGTTGTATAAAGGCAGAGCTCGGCTACCCACTTTTTTTTTGGGGAAAGTATAGTGGTACCCAACAACACCGGCCTGTTATATTTATTTAAATCTGCCTTGATTTACTTTGAGGTGCACAATAGAATAAACTTACTTTTAGGTTTCTTTTGTGTTATGCTTTCATGATTGAATGCAACGACAGCTCATAGGAAAAATTAAATTTTTTACCCAACTTAAATCTAAACAACTCAAATAAAAATAAAGAAAATTCAAAACATCACTTAAATTAAAGCCATGGGGAATAACTTAAAATCAATTAGAAATAATTATATTTTGGATATCATGTAATCATATTGCTTCAATCCCTGAATTGGGTGACCTTTCCCATTGCACATAAGGGGCATCTGACCTTTGAGGATGACCACCTTCTTGGGGAAGCCTACTTTCTTTTCTTGATTTGTCCCATGACCATTTCTAATTACATGACATTAGACATAAAAAAATGCATACCCAAGACCTCAAATAAATCATGAATTAAAATACTCAAAAATCTAAAAAATGTGTATTAGTTTGATGCATTCCATACCCTACATGATCCTAGGGATTAGGGAGTGAGTCTAGGATTCTTAGATTATTTTCCTAAAAAAGACAACAACCCAACCATCTTGCATGCATAATACTGGGCGTCATGAATTTCAAATCGCTTAGGTGGTGTTAGTTGGCAACCCTTTCCAGGAGGGAAGTAAGCTCATAATAGTCGAGATAGGTTTATTTTCTCAAGTGAGAAATATAACCAATAATTCTTTAATTTATAAAAATTAGATTAGGTTGAATCTCTAGTATGTCAGAAGTATTTTTAGACTTAGGTTCTGAAGCATCCAATGAAATAAGTCTTTAAACTTTAGGCATTTCTACAATCTTGTGCTATTAAAATCTAAATCCTAAATTTCTAATAAAATTCCAACTCAAAATTCTAAATAATTTCAATTTCAAAAATATAAAGCCCAATAAAAGGATAGTTGAAATGCTTACTGGGTTTCTCAATATCCAAAAGCATTTTCTACTCAATCTCATTTGTCTTCCAAAAAAAAAACTCTTCCCCTTAAAGTGTTGCCACTTGAATTTCTAAATTAACCATCCTTTTAATATATACTTTGAAATCCAAAGAGATGAAAGTTAATTTCTTTAATCAAGAGTATTCTTAGGAGGAATTCTTTTCCTTTGAAGATGTAATTAACTATGGGCCTTGCCTTTATAGAGAATTGAGAATATTGCAATAAAATAAATCATGCTCTACCTCTCCATGTAGTTCAGGGAAAGAATATATGGTACATCGAAGACCCATCTGCCTTAAGAGTCCTTATAAAGTAATTGAATTCATTATATAGTAATATGTTTATCTTTTGAGATAATATATTTATCCATTAATGACGTATTTGATTACCTAAATAAGTACCTCCAAGATTTGTGTTTTGTTCCAAATAAAATTCCCACAAACTCATAGGTCATGTCTTCTAACTTAGAATCTTGTAATAGGCCCCCTTCTTTCCATTCTTTCTTGTTGTGCTACATCAGTAGCCATTAATAGTGGGCAGCTAGCATTCATTTTGGGAAGTGGTTGAGTGATTAAAATCACTCCAAGCCATGCAAATGGACTAATGTAAAGAGATGATGATGGGATGTGAGGAGATGATATGTTTTTGGATCTTTGCACTTCTCTATCTCTTTCTCTCTCTCTCTCTCTCTCTCTCTATCTCTTTCTCTCTCTCTCTCTATCATTCTCTACCATTGACATCTCCACCATCTCTCCAAAGCTACAGTACCAACTCATACATGTGGAGATTGGGTCAAGTTGGGTGTGCTTATGTTTGGTTTAGGTTACTTTTGATGCCTTTATATTTGTGTTAGCTTGAGTTAAGCTAAATGGGTCGAGTTGGGTCAAACATTTTACATGATCAATTTGGGTTTAAAATATGCTTTAATCATTTTACTGTGTTGTTTAAGGTGATTGAGTTTGATTGATTGTAATTGATTTTGGTTTATTTTGGATTTCACCTAAATTGGCCTAATCGAGTCAATCTGAGTTCACTTAGATTTATTGATCAAATTGGGTAAATTGGAGCTATAGGATGGTTAGATTGAGTTCAATTAATTATCCTAAGTGATTAGAAGTGATCAATTTAGTTTAGGTTTAATTTAATTTAATTTTGACTCAATATGGCCCTTAATGGTCAATTTAGGTCAAGTTAACTAATTAACCAAATTAGGAGCATAGTTATTGGATCATGTTTAAATGTTAATTTGAAACATGTAAGAGTGATTGGATTAATTCAATTGAGTTTTGGATTGAGTTTTTGATATTATTTATGTAATTGGGTCAATTGAGTAGACAAAATTTGGTTCAATTGGTCATTGAATTATGTTCAATAATCAATTTAAAGTATTTCAAAATACTTGGTTTGGCTCAATCTAATTTGGATTGAATTGGATTTATTTTTATATATACATGGTCCAATTTGGCTAACTTGGACTTAGTGCGCTAATTAGCCAAATTTGGTCTTAATTAGGCTTCTAGTCGAGGTTTCAAGTGATTTGAATAGGTTCAATTTCAAATAGTTTGGGTTAATTTTGGGTTTAGTCCCCTTAGGCCCAAATGGGTCAAATTGCATCATTTGAGTTGATTAGTCAAATTGGACTTCAACTGGGTGTGATTTGGGTATGATCGGTGTTTTGGGTGTCATGCGGTCAACTGGTTGAAATCAATTTAGATTTAGTTAAGGTAACCCAAATCGATCAAATGGGCTAATTTGAGCTAAGTGGGTCAATTCGTTCATTTGAAGCCAAGTGTGTTTGATTTGTAATTGAGTTTGTTTTTTAGGTTAAGATCTCTTTAAAATCAATTTGGCTTAGTCTATAGGAGTTTGGGTTAGTTAGGGCTAAGTGAGGTACATTAGTCTAATTAGGGTCTAACCTTAAGATTGATTGAGTTTTTGGGATTAGTTTTGGGCATCCCCCTAGCCATTAGAAGTGTCTTAACTCTAAGTGAGAAAACCCTAATACCAAGATGAAAACCTATGTCTAAAGAGGATAGATATAAACATCACTAAAAATGAGGTCAATAATCTTATGGTGTTAAATCAATGACTTGATCTTTTTGCTCTTCTTGTTTCAAAGTCATTATACTTAATGTGAGTTGTAACTATTCTTCAAAAATTTATCTTAAGCAAATATTTGTAAAGAGTTAAGTGTATTTGACATTCCTTTAGTATTTTTCTCATTAAAAAGAAAGTAGAAAAAGGTGTAGTGGTACAAAAGATGGTAGAGCAGTGGTATTGGTGATGAGATAAATGGTTGGTCTAAGCTAGGAGTTTTTGACTATTGAATTGGTCGAGGATACATGCTCTTAGCTTAGTAATTTGTTTTAAAAAAGCTTGCTAATTATACCATACATTGATTACCATGTTGCATATTGAAGAGGCTAGGATATAATAGTATGGAGGATAGCAAGATAATAGTAGTCATGGGGAGATATGTGGTTGATAGAAATAATATGAAAAAAGAGGTTTTTGATTCGCATTGATGGAGGATGGACTTTGTTGTCCCAATAATTTTGAAGTAGAATTGAGTTTGTAAAAGAAGTGATATTGGTGTTGTAAGTGGTGAAAAAAATTAAGACATTTAGATGTGGAAGTGTTTGAGTGATAATTTTGGCCAAACTATGGCTCCTAAAATACTTTTTTTTATTTGAAGTTTCTTTTTCAATTTTTATTTTCTTTGGTATTCATTGTATTACAACTTTATTACATAACTTGGAACTTGCTAAGTATTTAGATAGATCCTTCAAATTGCTAAGATTGAATGCACTTAAGAGAATGGGTAAATTGTCTAACCATTCAAAATTTAGACTTATGTTATTAATAAGCAACTAAATGAAATAAACAAAGTAGTAAGAAATAAAGTACTTTCCACAATTAGAAGAAAAAAAGTGCTACTATGACAAAAACATGATAACAAAATGAGAAGAGTCAAGAACTTAAATTTCAAGCTTTTTTTCTTTTACAATCAACACTTTTTGATCTCCTAAAGCACTTCTTATATCTTCACTTGAATGCAAGATGATCTTCGAAAGGCTGTTTTTTTAGGTTTACTCCTTTAGGAAGCAAGTAGAGTAAAGTAAATACATGAACTTTTGAAATGCTAAAGATATTTTACAAGAATTGCTCAATTCAAGTAGTGGCAAGGGTTTTGTAGTTGTACACAAAGAGAATGACAATATTAAGGTATTTACAACTCACGTGCTTGAATAGAGTGTTATAGATAGCAAGAGATTTGAAATAGTCATTTGGAACCATTGTTTTAAACATCTATATTAAATTAAACTAACCAAGGACAACATAGAAGCTATGAAAAATGTTGAAAACATACAATATTTGTTAACTATCATTCCCTTCAACACCATTGATTTGAATTATGCTTTTTAATTTAGCTTATCTTCAAGTTATGCTTATTATAAATGATCACCAACTTATTTTTATTGTCCTTCATGAAGATAAGCATAAAATATAAATTTATTTTTTTTAGATTTTTGGTATCCAAGTAAATTTGAATCCACAACATTATGGACTTGAGTGAGCAAAATAAAAATGTTTGTAGATTTAGAAATAAATATATGTATAAGTGGTAAACCATACAAATTAAATTATGAAACTAGATGTGTGTAGATGAATATTTAAATTATATGAATCTTCTAAAAGAGCATATATATGCAACATGACTTTGCTTATTATTTTAAGTAATACTTGTCATGAAAAGTTTTATTTCGTCTATTTTATAAATGTATACTTGTACTTTCAAGGATACCAATCTTGATACATAAATCATGAACATTTTAATCACTAAGTAGTAAGTCAATATAAATATTTATTTTTTAAATATGAAATTTGAATTATTCAAAGTCATTGTACTATTTGAAAAAAAATAACATGTGTAATGATCCTTAATTTTGCAAAGCATTCATCATAAATGAAACACTAGGTTTAACTATATAAGTTTTCTTTTACTCTTAAATATATAGATTACATGAATTTTAAGTAATCTTCATACTCATTTATAACTAACCCATTTTACTTTCAATAAATAAAATATGTAAGGTAGGTTGTTCTTAGAACTATTTATCAATAATATGAATAACCATTCTTCTTAAAAAAAAGTGTGAATGTAACATCAAATTTTTTTTTCTAAATGTGTTAACTTTAATCATGGATTTGAAGTAAAATGTTGTTGAGTTTTATCATTTAGTAGCTTTTTTTAAATAATGTAAGATTATTGGTCAAATTTGTAATACTTCACCCCCATATTGTCTACCTTGACAACTATCCTAGAGTTTTGCTCTTTGTTCAAGATAAATTATATACCACATATGGTGGAAAAGGCTTCCATTAATACGTAATAAATTGTTAGAGATTCATTTTTTAAATACTTTTAGTATATTATGAATCCTACTATTCACATGCAAGATTGATGATGACAAAGGTAATAGCTCTATTATTCATTCTTGTTGATATTTATGATATTTATGGGACAATTGAAGAGATTCCATTGCTTCTACATGTAATTGAGAAGGAAAATATTGACTACATTAATTTCATTATTTTCAAATTTAATGCTTTAATGAAATAATATTAGTTTAATTTTAATTATGTATCAATTAAAGTTGAAAAATTGAAATGTCTAAACTTCCCTCAATATGTGATACGTTCATTGTCAAGCACATTCAAAGAGTCTAGGGATAAACAATCTTAAGAACAATATTCATTTCATTCAGAATATCTTTGAAAAGTGCTATTTAATATTAAAAAAAATTAAAGGTTTAACATCTCAAATAATTATTGAAAAACATGTTAAGTCATAACCTTAAACAAACATGATTTCGACAAACATTATTCAATTAGTATACATAGATGTTCAAGACACTTAAAAAGTGTCTACTAGCATCATGAAAGACAAAATTACTTATGAGCTTGTTGAACTACTTTATATATATTTGGGATATTGAAGTAATATTTCATTCAAGTTGAAGAATTAGTCATAACAACATTGTAAAACAAATTTTATTTTGCTTTATTATTAGCTTCAGGAAGAGTGTCATTTTCAATTTTTTTTTTTTTTTGAAAGCAATAGTTGCATTATTCTTACTAGGTTAGATCATGAAAAGGTAATCCTTTTTTTATGATATATAAGAGAATTTAATCACAAACTTATATACAATACATATGCAAAAAACTTGAACTCGAGATAAGACCACTCAGCCACTCATTTGGATACGTCTCACTAAGAGTAATTGAGGGCCATTTTAAACTGCAAAATTAGCTCTCAATTCAACTTTTTTTCTTCAATATAATAGTTAAATGACCATGTAGAGAGAGAGAGAGAGAGAGAGAGAGAGAATAAAATGAGCCTCACGCCGGCTTCTCATTTAAAAACAATTAAAAGGGATAGACAAAAAATTAAAAGTTACAATCAAAGAAAAACAATTACTTATATAAATATATGAGAACCACGTCAATTCTAAACTATGCTCAAGAATAAGAAGGAAAAACGCGTCTTTAGAGGGAACTCAGGAGCCACCGAGCCAAAGTATTTTATAATTTGTCTTCCCCCACACGTTAAGTTCGTCTCATATATTTTAATCAGCATTTAAAAATATAGAATTATTCATAGTTTTCTTGGACGTTTAAATTATTTTTATTAAAAATAAAATATACTTTAATTATTTTAAAATTATATTTTTTTATTAAATAATGAATAAATTACTTTTGCGAAGTAATTGTGCCCGTCTCCTGCAAAATAAGGGGCATCAAATGGCTCAATAATGATAATGATAATGAAAATTGATGGTTAGATTGAAAGTAGCTAGAGATGATGACCTGTGACTCAATAATGGAACTACAATAATATTTACATTTTAAAAATATTTTTAAATATTATAAATATTTTTAAATATTATAAATATTTTTAACTAAAAATAAAATATATAAAAATAATATTAAAATAAATATAAAGACAAAAAAAATGAAATTAACTAATCCATTAACTTACAAAATATGAGGCCAGCATGAAAATTGGAGTTTCTTCACTAGTCTATTTTCTATCTCCTGGGGAAGTTGTCAATCAGCAAATTTCAGCTGGCTAGTTTCTTCAACTTATTTTATGATATATCTTTATAAGTCTTACATATATTAAATTAAAATATGGTATTGATATCCTATCCCAAAAAAAAAAACCCTAAACCCTACAAGATAAGTCCAATAGATTTTTTATAATAAAAAAGTCATATTTAAATTTATATTGCATAGAAATTGTAGATATGAACTCTTCATCTCTCACATGCATAGAAAATGTGGATATGAGTTAGAATTTTTGATTCTTGACTCATCCTATTCAAACTTCTGATTTCTTTGTAGTTCATTGAACTACCTATTGATTTAATAGCTTCATAGCTTATATATGCTAACTCATGTATTAATACAAGTCTCTAAATCCTTTTAGCAAAGTCTCTAATGTCTTTAGTAATTTTTAGGGAATTCATTACCTTTATGTAGATTAGATAAGTGTTAAAACTTCTTATCTTGAGTAATGAATAAAACTATATAAAAGGTTGGTTTTGACCTTTGGATTGGCTTTAATAGCCAATCATTTTTTTTTTCAAATGAAACTTTAGCACACCATTAAGCTATTTGATTAATAACAGGTTCCCTATGACATATTAAACTCATATAAGTTCAATTTGGTTAATTCCAAATAGAATAAGCCTCAGTGTACTCCAACTAAGATGGATTGTTGTCATAAATTGTTAAGCTCTCAATTAGCTTATCCTATGATTTAATTGATATTAATAATATTTCTTCAAACTTAGGCATAAACTTTAAAATAAGTATAATTTAAAATGTAATTAAACATTTAAGTATATTAAAAAATTTAGATTTAGGTATAGTAGCGTTAATGGACAAAATGTCACAAAACCGACGTGGCACTGGTGAATGCGAGAGCACCCGTTAGGGCACTATACATGGTAGTTTAAGGGCAACTTGTCTATAACTATTTTTTTAAAAGGTTAATTTGGTAGTTTGGTTGGATCTAGGTCTAATATTATTTGTCATTAGAGCTACTCTAACCTTTCAAAGCATATATAAAGCTTTTCATTCCAAAAAAGAAACTCATATGTTAAGCACTTAATTTTTCTCCTTATTTTTCGTTGGCCAGATTAAATTTTAGTAATCATGAAAGTAATATTTTTCATCAATTATTGTAAACAATCAATAAAAGATATCTAAAATGTTCACTCATTTTAATTGCTTGATCTCAAATGTTAGAATTTCACTACTAGATTTAAAATACACTTTATTTATATGTGTTTGAAAATATACTGAAACGAAAGCATTTACATCTTATGAACTAGATGAATATTATCACAATTTTTATTAAAGCTTAGAGTTACTATTAAGAATTAGATGAAAAATAAAAAATATTAATATGAAACAATCTGATAAGTACTCAAGATAGTAAAAAATGCGTCCATATGACTCAAAAAAATGAAACATATGACAAATAGCCAAAAAATAAACACATGTAATTAATGAGTAACACTATCTAAATAGATATCACCACCGTAGATGGAATCGCATAATTTAGGTGAATACCATGGTAGTAGTGACAATCACGCTGATGGTGGTTCTCAATGCGGTTCTTTATGAAGTGGTAAATCATGAGCGGTGTGTGATGTATGAATAGGATAGTCCTTTGAAGGGGTAAATAGTGTGTAGGGCCATAGGAGCAATGATATGTAGATGGAGGATCAACATATGTAGATGGTCCAACCCATAGCTCACGCTCATGAAACCTCCTATGAGACACCTTTGCAGGCTCCGGTCGATAACATGTGTCGCTAATATGCATCTTCAGCCTCATATCCATGCAAAGCTTCTCATATTTATTTACAGCCAACTATAACTCATTATCATCTGCACGGCCAAAGTACGGGTGGAAGCTATTCTGAGTAGCCAAGAAGTGCTCTGACTGTATGAAAAATAATATTAGAAATTTTCCTCAATTATGTAATCAACATATTGAAAGTCTCAGAATATTAATGTAATTACTCACATATACTCGCTTTACAGGTGCTCTATGATAATATGTGGTAGGAGGATTTGTCAGGGCCTTCAATAGATAAAGAGAAGCTCACAATCTGAACTAGTACCTGAACAGATTAATAACAGTCAGTTTATCATTGTCCCTATCTAAGCCATCAATTATATAATCCCTCCTCCTCTCCCACACAACTATGTGTAGCTAATGATAGTCAACCTAGTCAACATTTTTCATTTTAATCGACCCATTTGAAGCTTTACACATATCAATGTGGTAGAAGTCCAAGCCTTAGAACTCTTTGGTAGATTCTACCCTCTTCCAAATTGATGATCCTATCTAAAATACTTGAGCCAACTAAGCATATTTCGATTGTTGTCTGATAAAGATAAGGCTCCCAAATAACCTAGCCATGTTACAAGTTATATTGTATCATTGATTACAATTATAAAAATATAATATATTGACTACTCTAAAAGTCATACCTGTGTATGTGATAAACTATCCAACTCATTACTGTATAATACTACGTTCCCCACTGGCATCTAATGCACAAATCACTTGTTCCACCTGTTTAAACAATATATTTAGAACATGTATATAAGCATCAACTTGAATTACCAAGAAGTATTTTTTTCTTCAACCCAATGCTCAGCCCATCCAAATCTCTCGGATATGGCACATGTAGTGTTGGCCACCCTCCATGAAGGTGCTCCCAAAACAAGATCTATAGTAGATGTAAGCAGCCAATCATATTGGCCCTAGTAGACTAGACTCATATAATACATATGTGCTGAATCTACAGATAGTGTAATGGGTATCTAGGTCCTCAAGTAGTGGAAGATACTGTAGATGCACCTCAGATTCGGAAGTGTCTGGAAGTAGGAAGCTCCCAATAATGAACATAATGTAGGCTTGCAAGTGTCTTGAACTCAACATCGGTCAAGTCTAAATATGAATCTATAATGACCATGAGCTACCTTAAAGGCATGCATGTCTATCCGACCCATAATGTGGATGTGATGTGCATTGGTCATGACACCACATATGGTAAGGGATGTCGACCCAACAAATCATCACAGCAGGCTAGCCAGCTATGCCACCTCTTCCCCTCACCAACCACAATTGGGCCTACAATTGGCGGCCCATACCCCAGGATCATCGTCACATCATGGAGTGTCACTATCATCTCACCAACAGTCAGGTGGAAAGTATTGGTCTGTGGAGACCATCTCTCAACTAGTGTAGTAAGTAAATGATGATCGAGACATAAAAAATTCTACATCTCCAATGCCCATTATATTGATGGCTTTTTTGAAGTTTTTCTCAAACAATACCAGTGAGCGACCCAAGAAAATATGTCTACAATAGTAGGCGGCATATTTATCTCGATATATACACGTCAAACCTTATATACTATAGCATCTTAGACATTAGAAATCAAAGCCATGATTCATTTGATTCAGATTCTACAACAGTAAAGGCAAGAGAAAATAAATTGTTGTTTTCGTCAATCCCAACTATAGTAAGCAATGTTCCACGTTATTTTCCAAGCAATATTATACCATCCAAACTCAAGACTTGACAACAACTTCCCCAACCCAGACTTGATGGACCGAAAGCCCAAAAAATTCTCTGAAAATGGTGTGCGATGTTTGACTATATTCTGTAAATTTTACATGGTAAACTGAACTCACCGATTTCATGAAGATATTGAGAGACCTGTAAGACTCTTCCAATTGCCAAAAATTGTTCTAATTGCCTTACACCTAGCATCCCAAGCCTTCATATAAGATACCTTGACATTGAATTTTGATTCCTTTCGATTGATAATCTCCCTTGGTTTTAGATCAATTTGATGCCATATTACAAGTAGAATGAAATAATTAATGAATTTATAGCTGCACTGACAATGGCCATTGCCTATTACTATATTTATGCATTTATGGTGATCTCCAACTCATGAGATTCTCCAGGCACCTCATAAATGCTTGCTGCGACTACAATGTAGGTGCCAGTGACATGCTCTAGTAAGATGATTGTACTATACACATATTACTGTAAAGTTCTTCTGGTTTGAAGTTACTATTTCAAATTGAACGTTATTATTTATGGACCAACTAATAATAGCAAACTAAAGACTTCTTTTACTAAAAAAAACATATGCATTCAACAAGTTCACCTGAAATATCAACATCATCAGTTAATACATCGTTATCAGTTGGTCTATCAAAAATAATATATTCAACCCATTCTCTTGTCGTTTGATATATCAGTCAGCAAATTTTCACCCAAGCGTTTGGGCTGATTTCTTCATCTCAAAGCCACCACTCCCTAACATAAATATGGTAAAGCTTTCAATTAATCATATAGTTTTTTTTTAAATAAAATATTTTATAGTTTGCGAAATAGATTCATATTTAAATTTATATTGCAAAGAAAATATTTAATTTTGCTAATATTTTCATCTTTATATTTTAAAAAAATCAAAACATTTAAAAATTGCTAATTTACAGTCATAAATATACAGTAACTCACTATAATTTAGGCGACTAACCTATTTCTAAGAGAAAAATATTTAATAATGAAGTTAAAAAATCTTCATATTATGAAGTAAAAAAGATTTTCTTAGGGCTTGTTTGGGTCAAATTTTATTGTATTTTAATTTTAATTTTTTATGATGTTTTCAATAATATATTTATTTGATGAATTTTTATGTATTTTTTAATTTTCAAAATATATTTTAGATATTTTGAGTATTGTTAAAAATAATTATTCACTCCAAACATATTTTATTTTAAATCAAAATTTTATATAAATCATAATTTTTTTTGAAATATTAAATTTGAGAAATATGAAACTCGAAAAAGCTCTAGTTTTAGGTATATGCATCATGATTTCAAGATATTCCATCCTGTTTATAACAAATCTCACATATTTATTTATAACTATCTTGTACACAACTTCTAATTAATAAAATATTTTTAACAAAATAAAATTATGGATAAGATAAAATCTTAGAAATTTACCAAATTTTGTTGTCTTATGTATCCTATCTATAGTGTTCCATATTTCTATCATATATTATTGTTATTGGAATAATGACATCCATATTCTTCTACAATATTAATATTCGTATGTTAGTGTTCCATTTCCTTCAACAATATTAATAAATGGAAAAATAAGATAGTAAAGTTGGTCAATAGGTCGATGACAATATGTTCTTCTAAATACAAATAAAAACACTTGGTTGAACCTATCGTGCGAAAAGAACAAATTAACTTTGGATATTTAAGATGATTTTTTCAAAGTTGCAAAATTTATCATTTTATTTTTTAAGTATATTTAATATGGTTTTCTTGTTATGTAAGTAATTTCATAAATTTATACGTTTATCTGTTTTTCTTTAACAAAATAAAATAAATTTATGTTTTAAAATATATGATTTTCATAAAAGTATTCTTGCTTATTACCACTTCTAAATTCAATACTAGCTAATCTCTCAAAATAAACTAAATATATCCAAATATTTTTTGGTTTACTATTTCCTCTTCATTTGGATTTCTATACCTCTTCACTTTTAACTAATGCTGGTCATCTTTGTATGTGAAAACAAAAGTCATTGCTCAAATTAAAGAATGAAGAGCTCAAAATTGAAGGAAAATGCTCATTGATACCACTGATCCATCGCATTCACTACAATTAATTGATAGAATCCAATGTCTTGGAGTAACTAATCATTTTGAGAAGAAAATTGAAGAAAATTTACTCAGAATTCGTCAAACCGGTGTTAACGATAAAGATCTGTACACAGTTGCACTCTATTTTCGTCTATTAAGACAACAAAGATATCTTGTTTCATGTGGTAAGTTCTAGCCATAATAACATTAATTAAAATCTACATTTTTTCCTTTATATATATAGAAGTGTTGTTTCAAGCCTATTATTTATTATTTTTTCAGATGTATTTAACAAATTTTTGGATGAAAAAGGAGAATTCATTGATTCCTTGAATAGCAATGTAAAAGCTTTGTTAAGCTTATATGAAGCGGCTCATCTTCGCATTCCCGGTGAAGAAATATTGGACAAAGCATTCGAGTTTTCAAAAATTCAACTCAAGTCATTATCTTTTTAAAGTGGATCCATATTTATCAAAGATGGTATTAAATAGTTTAGAAATTCCATTGGTCAGAAGAGTAGATAGGTTGAAGGCTAAACATTACATTTCATACTTTGGAAGAGAAAGCACGGGCAATGATGCCTTGATTAAATTTGCAAAATTAGATTTTGCTTTGTTGCAAGCTATATTCATCAAGATGAAGCACGGAGTTTATCCATGTAAGTTTTCTTACACTTTTAAATATTTAGAATAAAAGAATTTGGAGTTATGTTCATATGTATTTTTAGTTCTAACTAGCACATGTAACTTTCAATTGATATAGCATTTTTTTACTTACAAATATGAATAGTGGTGCTTCTTTAAATGGTGTTAATATAAAATAAGAAATGTTGCTCATTGAGTTACTTTAAGTTATAAATTTAACTAAAAATTTAAATTATATTTATCAAATAGTTGCATTTTCAACTGATATATGATTATAACTCAAATATATTTTTGTGTAATACATTATCTACTTTGACAAATTTTTAAAATTATTGTTAAAATTATCTCTCATTTGTAATGGTGTGTAATCAACATTGCAGATGGTGGAAGGATTTAAGCTTGCCAAAAAAATTGCCATTCACACGCAATAGATTATTAGAACTTTATTTTTGGTTCCTTTCAATGTACTTTGAACCTCACTATTGCCAAAAAATTACCATTCACAAGCAATAGATTGATGACCATAAAGGTGGCAACACTAATATCTATTCTTGATGATATTTATGATATTTATGGGACAATCGAAGAACTTCAGTTATTTACTGATGCAATCGAGAGGTAAAATATGGATTGACTCCACTTAGTATTTTTTGAAATTAATGTCTTATTAATTAAAATTAGCTAAATTTTCATTATGCATCAATTATAGTTGGGAACTTGAAAATATCCAAAAGTTGCCTCAATATATGCAACACTTGTTCCTTGCCATGTACAATACCTTCAACGAGATTGAGGCTGAACTAGAGCAAGAAAAATATTCATTTCGTGTGCAATATGTTAAAGAGGAGGTAATCATCTTTATACCAATTGATATGCCTAACACCCCAAAAAATTTGTGAGTAATATATCATGTCATGTTAATTTTTAGATGAAGCGCCAAGTACAATATTTTTGATGTTTTGTTAAAAGACTTGTTAAATATTTACAAATTAAGTTTTATTTTTCATTTATTACCATTTAGGGAACAACGATGTATTAAATAGGGTTAACTGTTGAGACATGAAATAATAATTGTATGGTGTTATTTCCTTATATGCTATATATCTTGGAGAAACATGTGATAAATTTGAATGAGATGAATTTCTAGCTTTCTGAATATTGTTCATTTTGGTAAAGGATCATGTGACAACCTTCCATATTATTCAAGAACTTGAGCTTTTATTCCATAAACAATGAAAAATGGGTATGCTTAATAGTATTTGAAAAACTTTTCTTGTATTTTAACAAATGCATACACAATTTATAAAGTGCAAAGCCATTTAAGAGCTACCACCCTATGTAGGACTACTTAAAGAAAAATTTATATTATTATTATTATTATTATTATTATTATTATTATTATTATTATTATTATTATGTATATGTAATTAAAATAATAAGATAGCAACACAACATTTAATCAATTTTGGACTAGAAAGTCATTAATTCATATAGTGACTTTTTGGGCATATTTGAAGTTTATTGGATTATCTAAGCTCTATTGCTCAAAATGATGGTGAAATAGATAGAGTTATTAGTAGAATTCAAGTTGGATGGTAGAAGTCACACTTAAACTTAAGGGAAAATTAGATAAGATGGTGAAATAGATGTAGGACTTCTAGCCTGTTGTGTGATAGAAAAGTACCACTTAAACTTAAGGGAAAATTTTATAAGATGGTGGTAAGACCTGCAATGATTTATGATGTAGAATGTTGGCCAATAAACGAGAAACATAAGACTAAGTTAAGTGTTGCAGAGATGAGGATGCTCAGGTAGATGAGTGGCTCTAGTCTTAGAGATAAAATGTGAAATGACTATGTTCGGAAAAAAGTTGGAGTAGCTCCAATAGCAGATAAGATTAGATAGAATCGCCTTAGATGGTTTGGCCACATAAAGCATCGGCCGTCTGATGAACCGATTAGGAGAGTAGATGCATTAGATTTTCTTATGTTAAGAAAGGTAGAGGTAGACCTAAAAATATTTGGTTAAGATGTATAAAAAATGACCTTAGTATACTTTAATTAGATGACAATTTGACGCATAATATGACATAATAGAGAACATAGATTCATGTAGCTGACCCCACAGTGGGATAAAGGCTTGTTATTGTTGTTGTTGTTGTTGTTGTTGAAGTTTATTGGATTATCACCTTAATCCAAAGGGTAAAAATCTACTATATGACTCTAATTTAAGGATTTATATATTTTAAGGATATTAAATAAAACTTTTTTATTTGAATGATTTAATTGAATTAAGTTTAGCTTGAGGTCTTATTATGTTTTTTAAATTTTATTATTCCATTAAATTTAATTATTAATTTGCTTGCTTTAAAAGTTTAATGAAGCTTACATTGTGTTTATCGTATTTTTATCAAATCCATTTAAGATTTTATTATATAATTAGTTTAGTTGAAGTTATTTCAATTAAGTATTTATGTTTGCTTTAATTTCTTAATTTGAATTCTATTTTGTTAATTGATTTAATTAACTTCTCTTATTTAAGTAACTAAATAGGCTTGACTTAATTTAAAATTTAAATTAAAGCTATTATGATTGACTTAATTGAAGTTTGATTGTTAATATTAGATCTAAAGTTGAATATTATATTTTAATTTGGTTAAATGTATTTCAATTTAAAGTTTGATTCATTTAATTTTAGTCTTTTATTAATAATTCAATGATTAGTTATTTTCATTAGGTTTCATTAACTTTTGTGAGTTATGTTAATTAAGTTGGTTTTATTTTTATTTAAGTTTAGTGGTTTTATGTTTTGATTGGGTTTGATGTATTCAATAATTCAATTCATATAATTTAGTTTATTTAAAGATATTCTATTAATTTTAGAATTTATTACCTAATTAGATTTTCTTTTGATAATTAAGATATTTTTTTTGGTCTAATGCTTAATATATTTTGATTAAGTAAGTCTTGTATTTACTTTTAATTTGATTATGTTTAATTCAATTATTTAGATGAATTGGTTATGGTTCAATTTGACTTGATTATCTTGACTTAATTTGTTAAATGATTAACTAAGCTCTTAAGTTTAACTTTGTTTGATTAACATAGTTAAAATTTCTTTAACTAACTTATCTTATTTAAGTGATTCGATCAAGTTAAGTTTAATTTTTAATTATTTTAACTTAATTAAAGGCTATTTAACTTTAATATGATTAATTTAATTAGATGATTAGTTTGATTAAAGTATGATAAATGGTTAATTCAATCTTTATTAAATTAAGTAGTTGAAATTTAATTAATGATTAATCTTGACTTATCTTATTTCAATCTCTTTGTTCAAATTAGGTTTAGATTGATTGGATATTTAATTAAAAATAACTTGATCTTAATATAATTAACCTGGTTAGATAATTGGTTTGTTTAAGATCTTAATTAATTAATGATTAATAATTTAATTTATCATAATTCATTAATTTGATTTAAACATTGATGAACTTTTATAATTGTTGCTAGAAAACCGGCCAGTAGTAAAAGTTTACTTTGCCTTCTTTGGAAAGTCCAAAGACACACGTATTTAAAGAGAACAAGAAAACTCAATTTTACATGGAAAACTTCAAAAGAGGAAAACCACGGCCTAGCCCAGAAAAGCTTTCACTATGTATCTGCTTCGTGAGTACAAGATCTTCCCATCCGGGATTAGAAGTATACGAGAAATGGACGATGATGACGACAAAGTTGACGACGACGTTGACGACAAAGTTGACGCCGATGTTGATGACGATGTTGACGCTGATGACCGACGATAGTGGTCGGTGATGATGACCGCAATAATGGTCGACGACGGCGAGGATCACGTGGCTGATGGCGGCGGCTGCGGTTGACAACCGGCAGTGACAGGCTTGCGATCTTTGAGCTCTCTCTCTCTCTTGCTTGGCCTCCCTTCTCCTTTCGGCCTCCCCTCATGAGGAATGAGGCTATTTATAGAGGAGGCTCAGAATACATGCAAAATCGAACAACCTTCCATCTGACACCATGATGATCCCTTTGATCATATGATGTATTTTGTGTATTTGAATGCTCAAATGAAGTGAATTGTAAGTTCTTTGTCTTGTTGGAACCGCCGCCGAGACGCCGATTTGACTATAAACACTCCATATTTGAGAGTCGAACGCGATGGGCTGTCGCTGGCTCGAGATCGGCGAAATGTCGCCGTCGGAGGATCGGTCGCGCTGAACGACGAGCTGGTCGTTGCTGGCGTCGGCGGTCAGCGCAAGCACGGGTCGAGCGCTATGCTGGCAGGCGGCCCGCCGAAGCAGGACTGGTGGCGGCATTGCGTCTGCCCGGGTTGCCCGAGGTCGGCGGTTGCGCCAGGCCACGCGGTAAAGGCGCTGCGGCGAAGGGTTTCGCCAAGGTTCGCAGGGTTACGCCATGGGAGCGGCCAAGGGTCGGCCGGTTACGCTACGGGACCGGCAGTGGACGGCGACAGCACGACGCTGGCGCCGATGGACCGGATGCCACGCCCAATGATGATTTTGACGCGGCTGAGGGTTTTTTCTTTTGCCGAGAGGGGTCTATAAAACCCCAGGGGAGAAGGCACCTTCTCTTCTTCTTGAGAGAAGGTCGTTGAGTCGATCAAGGCGCAGACTTACGTCGTTGTTCAGCTTTTTTCCTCGAAGACAACCGCTTGGCGACCGTCCGGGTTTGAGGCGATCAAGACCTACCTGCATACGCCATTGTTCGATTTTCCCTCGAAAGAGGCATCAACCGCCTGGCGGACCGTCCGGGTTTGGAGGTGATCAAGACCCACGGTACTTATGTGGTTGTTCCGATTTTCCCTCGAAAGAGGCATCAACCGGCCTTGGCGGACCGTCCGGGTTTGGAGGAGATCAAGACCCAAGGTACTTACGTCGTTGTTCCGATTTTCCATCGAAAGAGGCGTCAACCGGCCTTGACGGACCGTCAGGGTTTGGAGGCAATCAAGGAGACGATAACCGGAGATGGGGGTTGACGACAATGCACGGCGATGGTGGCCAGCCATAGTGGTCGGCGGTGACCGCATGCGGTTGGTCGCCGACGAGGTGGCGAAGAATCGGCAGTAGTCGAACCGACGGAGATCTTTGACCTATCCGAGGTTGTTTGTCAGAGTGTGACTTGATGACGTTATCCTGTGTGGAAGAGGTTGCATTGAATCCGCTGAGGATTTTGACCCATCCGAGGTTGTTTGTCAGAGTGTTACCCGATGACGTTAACCTGTATGGAAGAGGTCGAATTGAATCCGCTGAGGATTTTGACCTATCCGAGGTTGTTTGTCAGGGTGTTACCCGATGACGCTAACTGTATGGAAGAGGTTGAATTGAATCGGCCGAGGATTTTTGACCCATCCGAGGTTGTTTGTCGAGTGTTACCCATGACGCTTAACTGTATGGAAGAGGTCGAATTGAATCCATTGAGATTTTGACCTATCCACTTGTTTGTCGGGTGTTACCCGGCGACGCAACTGTGGAAGAGGTTGCAATCCGCCATGTGACCCATCCGGGTTGTTTGTCGAGTGTTACCCGGCGACGCAACTATGGAAGAGGAATTGAATCGGCCGGTGATTTTGACCTATCCGAGGTTGTTTGTCGCGGTGTTACCCGGCGACGCTAACTCATGGAAGAGGTTGAATTGAATCCGCCGAGGATTTTGACCCATCCGAGGTTGTTTGTCAGAGTGTTATCCGATGACGTTAACCTGTTTGGAAGAGGTTGAATCGAATCCGCTGAGGATTTTTGACCTATCCGAGATTGTTTGTCAGGGTGTTACCCACGACGCAACTGTATGGAAGAGGTCGAATTGAAGGATTTTGACCTATCCGAGGTTGTTTGTCGAGTGTTACCCGGCGACGTTAACTGTATGGAAGAGGTCGAATTGAATCCGAGGATTTTGACCTATCCGAGGTTGTTTGTCGGGTGTTACCGATGACGCAACTGTATGGAAGAGGTCGAATTGAATCCAATGAGGATCTTTGACCTATCCGAGGTTGTTTGTCAGGGTGTTACCCGATGACGCATATGGAAGAGGTAATTGAATCCGAGATTTTGACCCATCCGAGGTTATTTATCAGAGTGTTACCCGATGACGTTAACCTGTGTGGAAGAGGCCGTGGGAAGTCCACCAAGGACCTTTTGACCTATCCTAGGTTGTTTGTCAGGGTGTTACCCGATGACGTTAACCTATGTGGAAGAGGTTGAATTGAATCCGCTGAGGATTTTTGACCTATCCGAGGTTGTTTGTCGTGGCAGTGTTACCAATCGCTAATTGTATGGAAGAGGTTGAATTGAGTCCGGGGATTTTGACCCATCCGAGGTTGTTTATCGAGTGTTACCCATGACGTTAACCTCGTATGGAAGAGGTCAATTGAACTGCTGAGGATTTTGACCTATCCGAGGTTGTTTGTGAGTGTTACCCATGACGCAACCGCATGGAAGAGGTCGAATTGAATCCGTTGAGGATTTTTGACCTATCCGAGGTTGTTTGTCAGGGTGTTACCCAATGACGTTAACCTGTATGGAAGAAGTTGCATTGAATCCGCTGAGGATTTTAACCCATCCGAGGTTGTTTGTCAGAGTGTTACCGGCATGACGCTAACTCGTATGTAAGAGGTCGAATTGAACTGCTGAGGATTTTGACCTATCCGCGGTTGTTTGTCGTGGTGTTACCCGGCGACATTAACCGTGGAAGAGATCAATCCGAGGATTTTGACCCATCCGAGGTTGTTTGTCAGAGTGTTACCCGATGACGTTAACCTGTATGGAAGAGATCGTAGGAAGTCCACCAAGGACCTTTTGACCTATCCAGGTCGTTTGTCGAAGTCTTTACCGATGACGCTAACTGCTGAAAGAGGTTGAATTGAATCCGAGGATTTTGACCCAGGTTGTTTGTCGAGTGTGACTCGATGACGCTAACTGTGGAAGAGGTTGAATTGAATCCGCTAAGGATTTTGACCTATCCGAGGTTGTTTGTCAGAGTCTTTGCTCGATGACGTTAACCTGCGTGGAAGAGGTTGAATTGAATCCGCTGAGGATTTTGACCTATCCGAGGTTGTTTGTCAGAGTCTTTGCTCGATGACGTTAACCTGTATGGAAGAGGTTGAATTGAATCCGCTAAGGATTTTTGACCTATCCGAGGTTGTTTGTCAGAGTCTTTGCTCGATGACGTTAACCTGTATGGAAGAGGTCGTAGGAAGTCCACCAAGGACCTTTTGACCTATCCTAGGTTGTTTGTCAGAGTGTTTGCTCGATGACGTTAACCTGTGTGGAAGAGGTCGTATGAAGTCTACCAAGGACCTTTTGACCTATCCTAGGTTGTTTGTCAGAGTCTTTGCTCGATGACATTAACCTGTATGGAAGAGATCGTAGGAAGTCCACCAAGGACCTTTTGACCTATCCTAGGTTGTTTGTCAGAGTCTTTGCTCGATGACTAACTCAGATAAGAGGTCATGGAAGTCCACCAAGGACCTTTGACCTATCCTAGGTTGTTTGTCAGAGTGTTACCCGATGACATTAACCTATATGGAAGAGGTCGAATTAAAACATCCGTTTGTGGTTGTAGCCAAAGTTTCTCCTTAACCTTGGTCTCGTTTTTCCATGAGTATGAGTGGAAAAATATAATTTGCAAAGCTATATCTCTTCTCAATGTTGAAATATCCTCCAACTTTGACTTGTTTCTTGGGATGGAAATCGATTAGATGCTTAACATGGGTGATCTTCTGAGATTAAGAGTTGCCCCACCCCTCGAATAGAATCAAGGAACAAAGTTTGATGAATCTTCATTCTTCGCCATGCCTTTAAAAGCTTGAAATGCTCCACCTTGATGGTGGTTTTGATCTTGTTGGAAAACTTGGTCGCCATACAAGATGAAATAATGGGAATCAACATCCCACAGACGGCGCCAAACTATTGCATGCTAGAAAACCATGGTGAGTAAAAGTTTACTTTTAGCTTCTTTGGAAAGTCCAAAGACACACACGTGTATTTAAAGAGTAACAAGAAAACTCCAAAATTTTACGGGAAAACCTCAAAAGAGGGAAAACCACGGGGCCTAGCCCAATAAAAGCTTTCACTATGTATCTGTTTCAGAGTACAAGATCTTCCCGATACCGGGATTACAGAATTGTATATGAGAAATGGACGATGATGTTGACGACAAAGTTGACGACAAAGTTGACGCCGATGTTGACAACGATGTTGACGCTGATGACCGACGATAGTGGTCGGTGATGATGACCGGCAACAATGGTCGACGACGGCGAGGATTAGCGGTGGCGGCTGATGGCGGCGGCGTGGTTGACAACCGTCGAGTGGTGGCACGATTGTGCTTGGAGGATCTTTAGAGCTCTCTCCTCTCTTGCTTGGCCTCCCTTCTCCTTTCCTGGCCTCCCTCATATGAGGAATGAGGCTATAGATCGGAGGAGTGACGCCTCTCAGAATACATGCAAAATCTGAACCACTCCTCTCCATCAGACGGCTCATGATGATCCCTTTGATCATATGATGTATTTTGTGTATTTGAATGCTCAAATGAAGTCGGAATTGTAAGTTCTTTAGCTTGTTGGAACCGGCTCGTCGAGATGCTCGATTTGACTATAAACACTCCATATTTGAGAGCTTTTAGAACTTAACCGATGTCTCAAAGTTTCCAATGATATTTTAAGTGCTCTCGACCGCCACTGACAATTGCCGCATCAAGATTTGTGCTTCAACTAGAGGAATTTTCAGGGTCATATCAATAATGATCTTAACTAAACACTTAATATAAGTTAAGCCTACTTATGTATATGTCTCTCTCTCTCTATATATATATATATATATATATATATATATATATATATATATATATATATAATTTGACTTGTTTAACTTAATTTGTTTTAATCTTGGCTTAATGTAGTTAATTAATTACCTAATTTAGTCTACACCATTATTATTATTACTTATTTATATGATTAAGGGTTAATTTTGGTTAGAATTCATGGATTAATTGTTTAATTTAGTTTTATTTTAATTAATTTGACTGCCTTCTTCAATTAATGATTAATTATATTTATTAAGTTTTATTTAATTTAAAATGAATAATTTGTTTTGATCTAATCTAAAAATTTAATTAATGAGAATTCAAATTTTAATTTGTTTATGGTTGATTTTAACTTAATATTTAGTTTATTATACATTTCTTGGGATTTAATTCCAATAACTTTAATTAATATTGATTTAATGATTTATTAAATTCAAAGTATGTGATTTTAAAATTTATTAGGTTTCCAAGGGTTCTAATATTTTCTTAGAGTTCTCTAATATTAATCATGATGTTATAAGATTTTTCTAAATGCTTCCCTAATATTCTTGATTTGATTTTAATTATTTAATTAAGTTAAGCCTTAGAACTTGAAAATTTTCATAACATTCAATTCATTGACCAATAATCCTTAAAAAATTTTATATTAGGTAGTTTCTAGTGCCAATTTCAGATCTCCAAAATTTTAGGTCAAGTGAATTATTATTTTAAAAGTGATTAAGATTTAAATATTTCCATTAAAACTCAAATTAATCCAAAATTATAAAATAACAATTAGAGCTTTTATTTTTATTAGATTCCTCTTTGAAATATAAATTCATAGAGGGTTTATTTGTATTTTTTGAATTATTAGTTGATTTATTACAAATTTCTGAAGTTTAGCCTATTTAAAGAGATTAATTAAGATTAATTAACCCATGATTAGGTGATTTAAGATTTAATGAGGTTTAGAAGGCTTACATTTTTTTTCTCAAGTGTTTTGATGTTACTTAAACTGTTTTAAGTTATTTTGGTGATTTTTCATAATTTTTATAATTTTAAAATATTTATTTTGTTAAAATGTGTCATTTGAAATTTAAAATTTAAAATCTTTTAATTTAGTCATTATTTTGTCTTGCAATTTTTATGGCTGGTCCATCATAACCTTAATTTCATTCTCTAAAACTTTTAGATCAATTTGATAAATATTTTGGGACTAATCAATAAAATTTAATTTTTATTCAAGCTCAAATAATCTCAAAATACTTAATAAAAATTATGGCTTTTGGGTTCATTGGATTCTCCTTGAGAAGACCTAATACAACGATCCCTTACTGAGTCATTTTGTCTTGATTTTATAATTCAAGCTCAAATATTTTGTTGAGTTTTTTTTAAGGTTTTAGGTATATTTTTAAAAAAATTTAATTTCAAAAAATCCTAAATTTCTTACTTTACCTAGTCAGCGCTGATTGGGCTGCCTTTCTGCATGTCGCAAACTGATTGGTCCATGCAAGCAGTGAGGTGGCTTTTTGGGTGAGGACACAATGGTGTAAATCAAATCATATGGGTATTTTAATGATAGATGTCCCTCCTTTAAAGAGGGATCAGACGGTTTCTATGTTGTCTTCCTAAAGGATGACAAATTGTGCCTGAATGGATAAGATTTTTGCCCCAAACAATCTATCCAAGCCTCGATTTTCTGGTGAACTTGCCGAAAAACACCACATTTCGACACTGATGGGCTAGGAGAAAGTAAATACAAGAAGAATTCAAGTTCTAAATATCCTCACAAACATAGAATCTAGCAATTTTTCTAAGTTTTAAAGAGATTACCTCACTGAAGCACAAGTTCGATGGATTTTACATGTCGAACATGTTCTTGGACACTTTATGAAGCTCTGAAGTGAATACACTCACTTTCCTCTCTGCTAATCACCTTCTCCGCCAATGGTCGTCTCCCTTTTGCCAAAATTTGGTCATAATTTGTGATTTTATTTGTGGAAAGGGAGAAGGATTGTATGTTTTTTATCAGAGGAGCTCTAGGAGTTATTTAAAACCATCCAAGAGAAACCAGAGGCTTTCTTTCTCTCTTTTCTTAATGGTAGCCAAAAATCACAATTAATAGTGATTGGAGGTGATGGCCAATTGGGAGGAGGCAATGGAGAAGCCTAAAATTATTGGTTTAGCTATTACAAAGCCTACTAAGTGCCATGACTTATGCTTTGAGCAGATCTTTTTGGTTTTGACATCTTGCTTTGGTTTTCCTCCCTCCCATGGCACTATTGTTGACTTGATCCCCACTTCTGGGCTGAAGTGTTAGCCTTTATGTGATAGATTTTAGGTTAGGTTTGTGTCCACTTAAGTTGGTTTGAACACCTCTGACTCATTTGGCTCAAATGAGTGAAGTTATGTTCAATGTTTTAACTTGGCTCAGCAGATTGTGTTATAATTATGTTTGATTTAATATTTGAGATGATTTGGACTAATTGATTTCAATTAATTTAGAGTTGATTTTGATTTGAACCCATTTTGACCCAAATTGAGCTTAATGGGTTGAATTGGGCTCGTTTGGATAAAACGATCAATCTGACCCAAATTGAAGTGGTTTTAAGCTTCAATTATATTTGACTGAGTATTTGGAGTGATTTGAAATAATTTTTTTAAATTTATAATAAAATTTTGATTTAGGCCCATTTTGGCCTAAATTAGGTTTAATGGGTTAAATCGGGACAAATTACCAATTCAAATCAAACTCAAGAATAGTCAAATTATGTTTAAATTTGATTTTAATGTATTTTAGAATATTTAATTTGAATTAATTTTGATTTAATTTGAGTTTAGGCTCAATATTGGTCCATTTGGGTTCACTTGGACTTAATGACCTGATTAAACCATTTGAGTCTTCGCTGGATTTAGATATTTTTAGTTTTATATTCAGTATATTCATTTGATAGATTAGGTTCTTTGGGATAACTTGAAATGATCAAATTTTGATTAGTTTGACTTTTGACTTGGAGGGGCCCATATAGGTCAACTTAGGTCAAATGACCTAGCTAGCCATTTCGTGCCCCATCTAAATTTAAATTTGTGTTTATTTATGTTTATACATTAAATTTTAGTTTTTCGTTTGATTTAATTTAAATTTATTTTAATTTTATTTGATTTTAATGAACCTATATAACTTTGGAGCTTAAATGGGGTCAATTGGGTTAACCATGCCAATTGCTTCGATTTAGGCTCAATTGAATTTAGATTCCAATTTAGATTGCTGGATTTAAGTTTTATTTAATTTTAACACTACCATTGCCAATCCCAAGTCCGGATGCAAAAGTGGAGGGTTGCTAGTAGTCGATACACAGAAAATTTGTTGAAATAATCATGACATGAATCCTTTAAATCATTGTGTTAATGCTAGGTGCCCTTGGAAGTATGTATGGCTTTGAATACAATGAAAAATGTGCCACGCTGCCCGAGTTAAATAAGCAACGGTTCCCATTATGGATGGATGCGCAAAGAAGTTAGTCCATGAAACTAGAATTAGGTTAGATCTTGGAATATAGGTACTCTTATGGGTAAATTAATGAAATTAATAGATATTATGGTTCATAGAAAGATAAATATTTTATGTGTTCAAGAAACTAAATGGGTTGAGAAGGAGAAGGAGATTGATACTTAGGTTTTAAACTTTAGTATTTAGGTAAAAGTCAAACTAGAAATGGTGTAAGTGTGATTATAGATAAAAGTTTGAAGGATAATGTTATAAGTATTGTTGACCTCATTTTTGGATGAGGTTAATTTGGCATTTGAGAGATCCTAATCTCAAATAGGATTTTCTTAATTCAATATTTAGGACACCTCATCTAGTGTCCTAGAAAATCTTTTTGAGTTTATTCTAACTTATTTGATATAGGTAGAATCAATCCAAATTTTCAATTTGGATTAACTCAAATAAATCAAATTAAAATGAATAAAAGAAAACTCATTTCATTTGAATTTAAATTGATCACTTGAACTCATTTGAAATCATACCTAACCCACTTTAACCTAAATGAGTTAAAATAAAATTAAAATTAAAATCAAATTAAATGGCTTAATTAAATCATAATGCAATTGATCATCAAATTACATTATGGTATTAAAAAAAAAAATAAACTAAACAAATTCAAAAGGAAAAAGTTAATCTCAAATCCCTAAGAAAACTCAAATGTAATTAAATCTAATCTCAAATCTATTTTGAGATTAATTTGAGCATATCATACTTTAATTCAAACAAAGATGATAATGTCATATTAGGAAATAATAAAAGCAAAATAAATAAATAAAAATTGGAAAATGGGAAGAAAGAAAATGTCAATTTCTTTTCTTCACTTTTTCCTATCCTCATCCCATACCGCCTTCTAATCAAAGATGGTCGCCTTCAAGGCAAGTAATCAAGCATAGAAAAGCCAACCAAGGAGAGAAGATAAAAAAAAAAAGAGGAGAGAACATAAAAGTTTTGGCCATGAGGAAATATACATACACACCTCAAAAAATAAACTAAGCTCTCATACACCATCCCACACCAAAACGGAAGCAAAAATGAAACCTCCCCTTTCCTCCAACTGTTCTCAATCAGTGGAACCATCAAAACCAAATTTTGAATCCAAAGCTTGGGCTAGTGATCAAACCACAAGGAATTCTCCAAATTCTTTGAAGAAGGCTTTATTGAAGAATCGAAGCTACTTCAATTGATTCCAGCCTTTTAGATCCCCTAAATCAAAGTACGCCATTATTGAACCCCTCTTTTCTTCAAAGCTTTTGGCCATGATTGTATCCCTACAAGGCGTGTTCGGTGAGATTAAGCTATAGGATTGAAAGAGATCTTTCAATGATCATCACTTTGAATCATCCAATTTGGTTAAGTATATCAAAAGTTATTAACCAAATACCACGACGGTCCACGCCTCAGGTTTGAGGGATTGACCGCCCCGCTTTCTTTTAAAGAAAGCAAACTGATCTAGGCTGTTAATTCTGATTAAATCCCTTTAAGAATCACGGAATAATAGGACCAACCGATCTCACATGACGACTTTGATTGCCGCTGGGATCAACCAAATGACACGCTTCTTGATCCCAAAACTGTGGGATATCGACCATTCTTTGATCGATGATAAAGTTAATCCCGCCATTTTAAAATGGTAAAAATGCAAAATCTGAATATAAAAATCAAGCAACGCATTTAATTAATTTTAAAAAAAATTCAAAAACTTCAAAACATCATAACAAATCAAAGAAAAATCATAAAAATATAAATAAAAGCTCTATGGATTTGTCTAGATGAGAGGAATCCATAGAAATTAAAATCCCTAAATTTTATTGGGTTATTTTTCCTTAATTTAGGTTTAATTGAAAAATATTAAACCCTAATTAATCTTAAATTAATAATCCAATTAGTTTGAAACTTTTGGAAAGTGAAATTAATCTTAAAACACACCTTAGATAAAATTTTGGGAATTTAATTCTCTGAATTCAAATGAAATTGAAATTGAAATTTTATGTGTATTAACCTTTAAAAATTAAATTAATTACCCTTTAATAAAATAATTAGAAAACTTTAATCTAATAATATTAAATCAATATAATTAACATCAGAAATACTAATTAAACCTAATAAACCCTATAAAACTCAATTAGATCACTAAATTAACTTAATTAAAAAGAATAATTCAATTAACCTAAACTTAATAAATCATGTAACCAAAACCAAAAATTATGAATAAACCCTCATTGGAAAGGTATTTCAGTTTGGAATAATTGAAAAATAAAATCTCTTAATTAATCATAATAAATTTATCTTAATTTAGGTTGTAATGAAATAATTAAAATCTTAATTATAAAATTACATTAATTAAGCTAAAACTTTAGAACATAATAAAATTGGCATGTAACCCCATAATTATATGAAACCAAATTGGTCTATAAATTTGGAATTCTTGATTTTCCAAATCTCTAGGTCAATATGAATGAAATAAAAAATCATTAATTCATTGGATTAACAACCTAAACTGAACTAAACTAAACATCATAAATACTTAGGGTAATTCATCAAACCTCCCCAAGTCAAAGAATTTAATCAAATAATAAAAAAGTTTTAAGAAAATTAATGCTTAATGAAATTTAAAATATAATTGAACAACTTAAGTTAAACTTAATAAAATCACTTATCTTTAATGAATTTAAATAATAAACTTAAAACCTAGATTAATCAAATCGACGTAATTAACCTAAGTATTTTAGGTTAAGAATAATCAATGAACAAACCTAAGATATTAATTCATATTAAATGACTTAAAATTTAAGCTTATTTAATATCTTAAGTTAAATTGAATGAAATCAAACTTAAATCAAACTAAAATTAACATAAGCCAAATCAAATGAAATCCATATAACTTAATTCAAAATGAAATAAATCAAATAAATTAAATCAAACAAATCAAATAAATGAAATAACATAAATCAAACCAAACATAAATGAAATCAAAAGGATTAATTAAAATACTTAAGGATTTTAGTTAGACTTTTGGAAACCTCATTAGGATTTAGGATGTGAATAAAGTGAGTTTCACCTAAAAATGAAATTCATTCTATTTCTTCATTCTTGAAAACTTAAATATAACCTTAACCAAATAAAATGACAAAAAAAAAGAATTAAATCATTAAATCATTTGAATTGAAACCAACCAATGATAAAAATTAAACTAATTCAAATTTCAAACTTCAAAACTTAAACTTAAATGCCTAGCAAAGTCTTACCACACAAACCCCCACTACTACACACACTAGATTATTTAGGTCACGGACCTTAGATCTAGGTTAGATTCTGTGATTTTCTTTTAATCTCCTGTGATATGTTGTGATGTGCTTCACATGTCTGTGTGGTGTATTACTTTAGACCGATACCTAAGCTTGTTTGTTCGTGACCGATGTTAGGCATTCTTTCTAGATTTAACATTATTTTAGGGACCGTTAAAGGGATCGTTGTAATAAATAAATCATAAAATTGTTGTTTGCTTGCAGGTGCTAAAAATCCCTTAACATAGTCCATAGGACAGGTGGGCTTGGCAAGCAACTAATGCTAAGCCCATATGTTTGTGAAATATAAAATGCTTTGTATGTTGTGTGTATTTCCTAACAACTATTCTACAGGGCTTAAGATTTTTTTTAAATTTTAAATGTAAATTTGAGCTTAGAATTAGGTTAGGATCTATGGGGTCTAGGATTAGCAGTGACCAACCGGAGATGGTGCTGGTCCCCTGTGGAGCCATGGATGTCCTCAAGAAGGAGACTTTCTGGAAAGAAGACCCATAGATCTAAACTTGTAGTTCTAGTTGTATAAGGGCGTAACTTCGGCTACCATTTTCTTTCTTTCCGTGTGTATAGCATTAATTGGCCTTTTCTTATATAATTTAATTTGGCTTGATTTATTTTGTAATAGAAACAACATGCTTTTCTTAGGTTTCTTTCTATGTTTGAGATGTATGCTGACGAGGCTCATAGGATAAACTAAATTTTCTACCCAACTAAATCAACTAAAACATAAAAATAAATACAACTCATAATATTCACATAAAAGCCTAGTATTAAAACAAGATAAAATATGTAGCAACCCCTTAGGATGTCATGCATAATCATATTGTTTCACTCTTGATTAATGAAGGAATTCCATCTTTACCTAGGCTTGACCTTTGAGAGCCTATGATGGAAGTACACCTTCTTCTATTTTGATTTGGCCCATGATCTTTTTCTAATTACACATGCATTAGGCATAAATTGTATTCCTAAAATGAATTTGAGTCAAAATTATTAAAATATAAAAAATGTGCATTAGTTATATGCATCTTCATACCCTACATGATCTTAGGGATTAGGGAGTAAGTCTAGGTTCATAGATTTCTTTCCTAAAAAAATACCCCACATCTTGCATTCATATGACTTAGCCTCATGATTTTAAAATGATTAGGTGGTGCCCTTCTCAGTGTGTCAGAACTAAGAGTCGAATATAGGTTAGTTCCTTCAAGTGAAGAGAATGACCAATGATTCCAAAGAATAGAACTAGGTCGAGCATCTGACATGTGTTAGAAGCACCTGTAGATTAGGTTCTGAAGCATCCTTTTAGGAATAAGTCTTCAACCCTAGGCATTTAAGAATCTTGTGTCGCTAGAATCTAAGTCCTAGATTTCTAAGAAAATGATAACTTGAAATCTAAAATTAAATCCCAAATTGAAACCCAATCATAAGATAGATGAAATGTCTACTGGCATCCCAAAGATCAATAGATATTTCCTACTTTTCCATTTGAATCTTAAAATAACTCTCCAATTTGGACCTCCCAATTGAATTTCAATCCTTTGAAAGCTACCTTAGTAGTCTTTAGAATAACCACTTATTTCTTTAATCGAGTATTCTTAGAAGAGACCCTTCCTAAGATGTAATTAACTATGAGGCTTGCCTTTATAGGGAACCATGATCCCGTGATTGACTGTTCTACTTTTCATGTGGGAAAATACTTTGGTACAAAAGACCCATTAGCCTTAGGAGTCTTTTATTGAAATGATTGAATCCATTAGAAGAAAGCATGTTTATCTTCGAGATAATATGTTATTCCTTAATGCCATATTTGATCATCTAAATAAAATATTCTAAACTCTATGTCATTTCTTTTCTATTCAGAGAAAAAGAAAACCAACATATTTTTCCCAAGCACTGTAATCTCCATCTTCTAATGGAAGAGGTCATATTTAAGAATATTTATGTAATACAACATATATCACATTCTAAAGATAAACATGCTCTATTCTCAGATATTTCATGAAAAAAAGTAATAGGTCAATTTTCTGATCTCTTCATTTTCTCATAGTTAAAATGGATCTCTATTATATCTTAAAAAAATATTCTAATGACTAGTTTATTGATATTTTTTGAAATTGTCAAGAATTAAGATAAAAGAAAAAATGTTAACAGATGAAAGTATATTCTATCTTGAGAAAGTTTAATTTATTTATCATTTCATTTTTCTTAAATAGACTTATTTAGACACCTAAATTTATGCTCAAGATTGTCTTAAAGATGCAACTCTATGTTTAGTCGCTCTCAAGTTCATTTTGAATCATTTCTTCTTTCACTTGAAGGAATCATTCTTAATATGTCTTCACCAATTTAAAATGAGTTAAACAGAATAAAGATCATATTATTTGAAAGAAATATAGATATTACCCCTGAAGATAGATTATCCATGATATTTTCAATTTTATCAGAAAATTTAAATTAAAAAATAGAATGATAATGTCAAAGATGAAATTATTAATAATTCTGAATGATATAACCTTGATACATTTCCATATTTTATTATCAGATTGAGAAATGATTTATAGTTCCTGATTTTATTCATGGGTTTGTCATAAAGAGTCATTTAAAATCATGATAAGAATAAAAGATATGTGAATCAAAGAACAAGCCAAATTCTCATATAAGAAAATAAGACAAAAAGAAAAGAATTGTAAATGGAAGAAAGATTCCTTCATCTATGAATCTTCTTTCTAAATCACAGAACCCAATAAATTTCATTTAACTATAAGAATATCTAATTTAAACATGGGTTTAAGAAAGATAAGAAATTTTATATTTAGCTGAGATATTTTATTTATTCTATCCCTTAACAAAAATAATGTAAAAGATACATAAAATTAACTAACAAAATCTAGGCATCTAAAGCAATACAATACATAGACATTTGGCACATCACAAACATAGTGAGATATTAAAGAAAATCACGACGATCTAATCTAGATCTTTCATGACCCAAATAATCTTGATATCAATGTGCTTCACATGTCCATGGTGTATCAAGAAGATGTGTCTAGGCTTATTTGTTTAGACCGATGGTGGATTGTTTTTAGATTTGACATGTTTCTAGGGACTAAGGGATCAAATAAATAAATCATAAAATATTTCTTTTTGCTTTTTAACATACCATGTGAGATTAGCAAGCAACAAATGCTATATGTTTGTGAAATATAAATTGATGTGTATTTCCTAACATCTTTTTTTTAGATTTTATTTGAATTTTAAATGTAAACTTTAGAATTAGGTTAGATCTATGAGGTCAGGGATTAGGAGCTAACCCAACCAAGAGATGGTACAATGGTCCTTGGAGCTCGATGGATGTCCCCTCAAGAAGGACTTTGGAAAAAAAGACCCATAGATCTAAACTTGTACTCTAGTCATTGTATGGGCGTAATCAATGCCTATTTTCTTTCTTCCGGTGTACAAAGATAGATATTTTTTCTTATATAATTAATTTGGTTTGATTTATTTTGGGTGTGCAATAGAAACAACATGCTTTTCTGGTTTCTTTCATGCTATGTTTATTGTGATGTCCACGCGGCTCAAAGGATAAACTAAATTTTCTACCCAACTAAATCAACTAAAATATAAAAAATAAATATAACTCATAATATTCACATAAAAGCCTAGGTATTAAAATAAGATAAAATATGTAAATAACCCCTTAGGATGTCATGCATAATCATATATTTCACTTTGATTAATGAAGGAATTCCATCTTTACCCAGTTTGACCTTTGAGAGCCTATAATGAAGACCTTCTTCTATTTGATTGGCCCATAATCTTTTTCTTACATGCATTAGGCATAAATTGCATTCCTATGGCCTAAAATGAACCTCGAAATAAAATTATAAATTTGAAAAATGTGCATTAGTTATATGCATCTTCATACCCTACATAATCTAGGGATTGAGTAAGTCTAGTTCATGATTTCTTCCTAAAATTGCAAATGTACCATCTTGCATTCATATGACTTAGCCTCATGATTTTAAAATGCGACAGGTTAGTGGTCCTTTCTCTGTGCAGTTGTAAGTCAAGAGTCGTGGATAGGTTAGTTCCTTCAAGTGAAGAGAATGGCCAATGATTCCTAATAGAACTAGGTCGCATCTAAGACATGTCGGAACTGACTAGGTTCAAGCATCCTTTAGAATAAGTCTTCAACCCTAGCATTTCAGTCTTGTGTCGCTAGAATCTAAGTCCCAGATTTCTAAGAAAATGATAACTTGAAATCTAAAATTAAATCCCAAATTTAAGCCAATCATAGATAGATGAAATGTCTACCGGGCATCCCACATCAATAGACATTTCCTACTTTTCCATTTGAATTAAAAATAACTCTCTCCAATTTGGACCTCTCCCAATTGAATTTCCAAAATCACCTTTGAAAGCTACCTAGTAGTCTTAGAATAACCACTTATTTCTTTAATTGAGAGTATTCTTAGGAAGAGACCCTTCCTAAGATGTAATTAACTATAGAGGCTTGCCTTTATAGGAACCATGATCCCGTGATAAAATTGACCTGCTCTACTTTTCTATGTAGTGGAAAATACTTTACACTAAAAGACCCATTAGCCTTAGGAGTCTTTTATTGAAATGATTGAATCCATTATAGAGCATGTTTATCTTTGAGATAATATGTTATTCCTTAATGTTGTATTTGGTCATCTAAATAAAATATTCTTAAACTCTATGTGGTGTCATTTCTTTTCTATTCAGAGAGAAAAGAAAACCAATATATTTTCTCACTCACTGGGATGGTTCCTCTCTCCATCTTTAGAAATAGGTGGTTATTTCATATATAAGTACTAGTGCCACTCACCGTCTAGACCGCTTTCTTTGTTGGATACCTCCATTTCATTCTTGGTTGAGCCTATCCAACATCTTGAATAGGTTCTAGAACTCTCGCTTATCATAGTTAAATGATTGGGTCCTAGAACCAAATCCCAAAATAAAATGAGAGGTGAGAGAAATAAATAAAAATCAAGTCATCTCTATTATGACCTAAATCTGGTCAAGACGGATTTGAAACCATTCCAATATGGAAAAGAGATATCAAATTTAAAAAAGTATGAAAAGTACTTCAAGATATGAAAAGAAAATATCCAAAAATAAAGTCTCAAAGTTAAACTTATCCTTGATCTTACTTTGGCTTTGTACTAGAGCTAAAGAGAATCAGGACAGGGTCCTTGAATGAACACTCTTTGATCAGATTCAAAAGCAAAAAACACCTAAGGATATAAATATTGAGATAAAGGAGTTCCTTCAAACCCCGAGGAAACTTAAATCAAAAGGAGGCATAATTGTTTTATTTCTTCTCCCACCATGATTGAAGTTTGAATTGCATTTAGAAAAGAAGAATAAAAAAATCATCCCAAAAGAGAATGCCTTATTGACCTTAAAGTGAGATTAAGGAACTCAATGAAAATCTTCTATTCTTATAGAAGAAAATTATACATGAATGCAAATCGCTTTAATCTTATACAAGTCCACTAGAATATTGGAAAACCAACTACTCAAGTTGATTGGCCAATTCTAAGGAGTGACTTGAGGTAACCTTCTTAGACCTTTCCAAAATCTTAAATTCTTAAGAGTTTGGGAGAGAGTCAAAAGATAAAGATGACATGATATAAACAAAAATAAAGTGACAAGTTTCACTTTTGCTTCAAATCAATAGAAGAAAAGAGAGTAAAAGAGAATTATGATTCTCTTGATAAAGTTGAAATGAATAAAATTTAAATCAACTTTCTTAATGGGAGTTTTCTCCATTGAATGAAATGATATTCCATGATTGGCTTTAATTAATTTTAAGGTTAAATCAAGAAAAGAAAATAATAAAGAAGTTAATCCTTCTAAAGGACCTTAGGATTGGGTGATAATATTTCTATCTTAGAAAAAATATGAAACTTTATCTCTAAGTTGATAGATAAATCACTTAGGACTTTGTCACCAAATGAATGAAAAATGCTAATTTTCAAGACTAAGGTATTATATGCTTTCAATACAAAATGAATCTAAGAAGAATCCTTTGCAATGTCTTATGACCTATTTGACATTATCTTAATATTAAGTATGGTGGTCAAAGAGTCCATTGCAAGTCGAGATTACCTTTAATCTTATATGCTATAAAAGAATGCAAGTCAAAATTTGACTTGATAGCACATCATCTACCCTAGAGGGTCCTCTTTAAATGATGATCCTCTAAATGAATAGATCATGAGGTCTTGATCTATTGAGGATAGAGTTAGACCTACCTTCCCTTCATATAAAAGGAAATTCTGAATTAAAATTCAAAATGGTAGAGTCATACCACCTCAAATGACATTGAAAAGAAATGGAAAATAAATCATCTTCAAAATATAATATTTTGCCTATCTTAGAGAAGTTGCTTGCAAAATCAATCATCATAATACTTATTATAAAATAAAATGAAATATGAAATAATAAAAATGATGAAGAAAGAAGTAAAAAGCAAGGCATTACATAATCATGTAATTTGTCTTACTTAACTATCAACTTCTGATGTGGCATTCCATTGTAAAGAAGTTCTAGGGTTATCTTCTATGATAAAGATAGACTACTAAGAACTTATTAACATCTTAGTCGATGTGGAAATTTTAAAAGAAGAAAATCTCCAAAATATATGTTGATCAAGGTGCATCGGTCAACATCAAATATAAACATAAGAATGAATTTATATAGGCTCAATTCTAATCAAGCTTTGATAAGTTGATGCCATATAAATTCAAATAAAGAAAGTAGTTTTCAACTTCATGAAAATTCAATCTTAAAATCTCAACTTAGAAAAAGAACTTAATTTCAAATCACATTGTTGGTTGAAGCCAAAATTCAAACATGAAAAAGAGCAACTTAGGAATTCATGAAACATCTTTAAATGCTCTTGGATGGTCCTATCCAGCCCAAAAAAAAAAAGAGAATAAAAAGGAATCAAATGAAAAGAAAAAAGAAGAAGAAACATACTGATTATTGAAGGATGTTCATATCCAACATAAAGTGTTGAGTCTTTAGGAATATCATTCAGCTACTCCTAAATGACCTCACTAAATATTTGATTCCAATAAAAAATTTTGATTTCAAAAGTGTTTAGTTTTCAAGGAAGTTATTATGCCAATCTTGAATGACTCACTCCACTAAATAATTTTGAATTCAACAAGTGTAACATCTTTAGAAAGTCATTTCTATCAATGTTAAATGGCTTTACTATATTTGTTGTTCCATGAAAAGATGAAAAAGAAATAAAAATATTGGATCATAATATATGATCAATCAAGCAAAGACTTGAATCATATCAAAAAGTCTATCAAATGATGTATTTAAAAAAGAAAAAGAAAAGTCAAATACATCAAATTTCCTAGCAAATCATTTAGTGGAGTCATTTTATAAAGAATGAAATGTTATGGAAATGAGTCAAATACATTTATCTTAGAATCTTGTAACTAGGAAAATTATCAAATGTAACCTTTCCATCTTTAGAAATAGGCGAATACATTTATCTTCTTAGTGAGTCTTGTAACTAGGAAATTACCCAATGTAATATTTCATAAAAAAACAAAAAAAATGAAATCAAATAATTAGTAAAAGAAAGAAAGAAAGAAAAGTAAGGGGATGGAAGGACTATATCCAAGAGCAAAAGGATGAAGTTTCTAAGCATGTAGATATTTTTGACTTTAAACTTCTCCACATCAAAATGAAGTAAAAGTTAGAAGTCAAAATTATCCTTAAGCTAAATAAAAATTAATCAAATATCTCATGCTTTGTCATTTTAGCCTTTGTCATGATTGGAGCTCATTGGTCAAATAAAAAGATAGTGGATCTTCTTTTCAAGAAAACATATCTTTTGAATGGCAAAAATTCTATTGAGTGTATTATGATTTTAAATGAAGCAAAAGAAACCCAATGTAAATGGATATTTTAACTTCAAACTTCTTCACATCAAAATGAAGTGGTAGGGTTAGAAGTCAAAAATTATCCCTAGCTGAACAAAAATAAGCAGATATCTCATACTTTGTCATTTTATCCTTTGCCATGATTGGGTGAGCTCACTTTTCAAGTTAAAAGGAAAGATAATGGATCTTCGTCCATATCCTTTGTATGGAAAAGGTCTAATTGAGTATACTCTGATTCCATTGTAAGTGGCCTATAACCATAAATAAGAAAAGTTATGGAATTATAGAGCCATTGCAAGTTAAAAAGCTTAAGTAGTTTGGGTCCTAACTTTCTTTTCAAAAGGCAATCTAGCACATTGCATCAATGTTGTTTAGATGTGTCTGGAGATTTATATAATCTTCAAGTTCGGAATGCACCCTTAGAATTTGAAGAAAAATCCAATTCCATAATTGACAAGATGATATCAATGATCTAACTCTTTAATGAATTAGCTATTGATGATTTGATCAAGCTATCTTTGGGTTTAAAGACTACTTTATCTGAAATAAAATTGAAATGACCATGTAGGGGTCCATAAACCTAAGCTTGATGACATTTCAATAAATTAAGTCCCTTGATGACTGTGGTAAAATTCGAAAAGAAAAGCAAAATCTTGCTAAAATTAAAAGCTAGAAAATGATGGTTCTGCATAAGAAGAAAATATTCTTCTTGGTTAGCTAACATCATTATATGACCCACATCTTGGGGCTAGGGTAGAATCTTTACCTTGAAAATGGGTTCATATTACCCATATTTCATTTTAAAATCAAAAATATTTTCATGCATAAGATTATCCTTCTTAAGGATAACTTATCTAAAATTGTCAATGCAATTATTAAAAAAAAGAATTGAAAGCATATGATATGACATTCAGAATCCTTATAAGAATGTTCTATTATAGAGTCATATCATTCAATCTCAAAATAGTGAGATAATTTAGCAAAAGGGACATGATAAAGATTTCTTATAGTCCCACATTCAAGGTAGAGGGTTATATTGAAAATCTTATAAAAAAATAAAAATAAAATAAAAGAAACTTCAATATGATGTGAAGAACAATCGTTATATATATAGAGTCTTGAAATTTACTTTTGAAGTAATTTCAAAGACCTTGTAGTAAAATGTAGAAGGATTAAAAATGCAAAAAAAAAGAAATCAATGAAAATTATGAGATTTCATTTCCTATAATAATAAATCCAAAAAAATTAAATTTCAAACTTATCAAGAGAATCTAAATTTCTCTAATAAGTTAATCCTTTCCATTTATTGATTAGGGATAAGATTTGTGTCTCTATGAGAATCCAAAAGATTATCTTGATTCTCACCGGAAAGTTTTAAAGGAATCTCTTGATCTTCATTGAATCCAAGAGAATGTCTTATAAGCTATTGATTCATGTCAACAAAGTAAAATTAACATACATATCCAAACAAAAAAGAAAATGAAATTTTATTTGAGAAGCTAATCTTGACTTTGGTTCTTACCAAGAACTACACAATCACATGCAAGCTCAAGAGGTAGCTCAAGTTATTACCTATGATGTCTTTCCTTCAATGAATTAGACATCTAGCATGGTTCATTATAAACTTTGAGATATAAAATAAAATGATGAATTTCTATGCTCATGGCATATAAAGCAGTCCAAAATATACCCAAGTCTTCCCTCATAAATAAATTCCAACTCTTTGAAACCTCATTAAACTAAACTTCTTCATGTGTGAGGAGTATTAGTGAAATCAAGAAATGGAAGCAAACCTTCCATCACCTCTTCATCAAGTTTGATTAATTAAGTAAGAATTAAGTCCTTGAGACTCTTGCTTATTAGTCAAAACTTTGAGGATTAGGAATAAGTCACTTTGACCCCTTTTCCTCATCTAAAACTACCTGTGTAGGTTGGGAGCAAGCCCTTCGTGGCACCTTTCTAATACATGACTTGAGATGGGAGCAAGCTCTCTGTGGCACATTTCATGTCCTTCCTGGTTTGGAGCAAGCCCTTTGGCACCATTCCCATGAAAAAATACCTGTAGGTTGGGAGCAAGCCCTTCATGGCACCTTCCTATACATAACTTGAGATGGGAGCAAGCCCTCAGGGATATTTCATGTTCTTCTTGTTTATAAGCCCTTCGTATAACCATTCCCATGAAAACTACTTTGTAGGTTTGGAGCAAGCCCTTCTGGCACCATTCACCTTCGTACATGATTGGAACAAGCCATCAAGGCCCCTTTCATGCTACACAAAGGAAGTTAGATTGGATTAAGTCTTTATGACCCCTTTCTAATAAAGATATAAGTCCCAAGTCGGCCTTCTTTCTAATCATTAGGAGTAAGTCCCCAGTCGGCATCCTACCTTCATGTACATGATTGGAACAAGCCATCAAGGCCCCTTTCATGCTACATAGGTGAGTTAGATTGGAATAACTCTTTACGGATTCAGTTACGTATTACTAATTAGGCCTTCTTTCTAATCATGAGTTAGTGGGTTTGTCCATAGATTGGATAAGCCATCAAGGCCCCTTTCATGCTAATGAGTTAGATTGGATTAAGTCTATATGACCCCTTTCTAATAGCCAAAAAGATATAAGTCCCAAGTCGGCCTTCTTTCTAATCATCAGGAGTAAGTCCACAGTTAGCATCCTCAAAGATGTGGAGATAAAATTATAGCTTTAAAGATTATTGTTGATACTAAGATTATCAATGTTATAAGTGTTTATGCTCCTCAAGTAGGTTTGGAGGTAAGCTCAAAAGAAAAATTTTGGAATGAGTTAGAGGGATTAATACAAAAGATACCTCTTGAAGAAAAGTATTTATTGGAGAGATTTAAATGGACATGTTGGTAGGGTGGTAGAAGATTTTAAAAGTATTCATGGTGGTTATGGATTTGGAGTGACTAATGAAGAAGGTAGGACTATATTAGATTTTGATGATTTTGTAGTTGCTAATACTTTATTTAAGAAAAGAGATGAACATATTATTACTTATAAAAATGGATCTAGTAAAACACAGATTGATTATTTTCTAATAAGAAAAATAGATCGTTTAGATTGTAAAGATTATAAGGTCATTCCAAGTGAAATTTTAAGTACCCAACATCGACTATTAGTTTTAGATTTTAAGATGAAAGGTTGTAAGAGAAAAAAATAAACTAAATTATTGTCCTAGGATTAGATGGGGACACTTAAAGAACACAAATAAAATATTTTTAAGAGCAAGCTACAAGAAATTAGAATTTGGGATGTTCATAAGGAAGCTAACGTTATGTGGAAAAAATATCAAGTGAAATTAAGCAAGTTGTTAAAGATGTGCTTGGAATCAAAAGGAAAAGCTTCTTTTAATAAGAATAGTTGGTGGTGGAGTCAGAGTGTGTAAGAAAAGATAAGAAATAAGAAGCATTATTATAAAACTTGGTTTAGATGTAAAAACTCTGAGAATTGGGAAAGATATAAAGTGGCTATAGAGATTCTAAGAAAGCAATATATGATGCAAAAAATTTAACTTTTAGTGATTTATACAATAGATTAGATACCAAAGAAGGTGAAAGATGTATGTATAAGTTAGCCAACCAAAGAGATAGGAGAAGTAAAGACATAGTTCAAGTGAGGGTATTAAGGATGAAAATAATAAAGTGTTTTTCTTAGAAAAGATATTGAAAATAGGTGGATGAGGTATTTTGATAAACTTTTCAATGAAGGATCTGAAAGTACGATTGATTTTAGCAACCTTAATACCCTAAACAAAAATAGAGAATTTCATTTTTATCATCATATTAGTAAATCTAAAGTTAGTGAAGCTTTAAAGAAAATGAAATGTGGAAAAGCAGTAGGACTGGATAATATTCCAATAGAAGTGTGGAAATGTTTAGGAGATCAAGGAATTTCTTGGCTTACAAATCTTTTTAATGTTATTTTAAAGACTAAAAGATGCAGATGAGTGGAGAAAGAGTTTGTTGGTTCATTTAAGAATAAAGGTGATGCACAAGAGTGTGCAAATTATAGAGGAATTAAGTTAATGTGCCATACATTAAAATTATGGGAGAGAGTAAGTGAGCATAGGTTACGATGTGATACAAATTTCTCTGTCAGTTTGGTTTCATGCCGGGTAGATCTACTATGGATGTTATACATTTGTTAAGAGGTTTGATGGAGAAGCATAGAAAGTAAGAAGGATCTACATATGATATTTATTGATTTAGAGAAAGCTTATGATAAAGTCTCAAGAGATGTTCTTTGAGAGTTATAGAATAGAAAGGAGTTAATATTGGTTATATTCAAGTCATTAAGGATATGTATACTAGAGCTATTACTTGTGTCCAAACACAAGGAGGATTGACAAAATATTTTCCTATTTCGTTGGATTACATCAAGGATCAACATTAAGCCCTTCTTTTTTACTTTAGTTATGGATGTTCTTACGAGGCATTTACAAGAAGATGTACCTTGGTGTATGCTTTTTTGTGATGACATTCTTCTTGTTGATAAGACTAGAGGGAGTCCACAAAACTTGAATTATGGAGGTCAACTTTAGAGTCTAAAGGTTTTCATTTAAGTAGATCTAAAATTGAATATATGGAGTGTAATTTTAGTTGTAGAAGTTTTAGTGGTAGTGTTGTGACTTTCGGTGATCAAGTCATTAATAAGAGTGAGAGTTTCAGATATTTAGGCTCTATTGTTCTAAATGATGGTGAAATAGATGGAGATGTTATTAGTAGAATTCAAGTTGGATGGTTGAAGTGGAGGAATGCATCTGGCCTATTATGTGATAGAAAAGTTCCACTTAAACTTAGGGAAAATTTTATAAGATGGTGGTAAGACTTGCAATGACTTATGGTGCAGAATGTTGGCCAATAAAAGAGAAGCATAAGACTAAGTTAAGTGTTACAGAGATGAGAATGCTCAGGTGGATGAGTGGCTTTACTCTTAGAGATAGAATGCAAAATGAGTATGTTCGGGAAAAAGTTGGAGTAGCTCCAGTGGTAGATAAGATTAGAGAGAGTCGCCTTAGATGGTTTGGCCACATAAGCATCGTCGTCATGATTAGGAGAGTAGATGCATTAGATTTCCTTATGTTAAGAAAGGTAGAGGTAGACCTAAAAGACTTGGTTAAGATGTATAAAAATGATCTTAGTATACTTGAATTAAATGAGAATTTGACACATAATAGGACATAATGGAGACGAAGGATTCATGTAGCAGACCCCACCTAGTGGGATTAAGGCTTGTTATTGTTGTTGTTATTGTTGTCACTCTATTCAATTAAATTAGGTCAAGTCTTGTTTTAACTAAATCAAACCTAGTATGTTGACTTTTTTAATTTAGTTTTGATTTATTATGATTTTAATCTCATTTTGATTTATTATTTTTAGTTTTGCCTTAGTTTGGGTTTGTTTTATTTACTAATTTGTAGTTTAAGTGCCAATTAGCTCTTTTGAGATTAGATCCTATACTAAAATTGATTGTCAACTCAGTTAATAGAGCTTAAGTGCCTAGATCAAATTAGGTCTAAGAGGATGATTATCATTAAAGTGAGGTCAATAAGGAACCCCAATATTTGGTGAGTGAGTTCATTTTATGACTTTTCTTAACACAAATTGAGTTTTGAGTCAAATGAGACTTATTTGCCTGATTTAGATAAGTTTAAACTATATTAATCTAATTATTTATAATACTTATGATTAATTAATGTGATTTAACACTTATCTTTATTTAACCTAAATAAGTCAAATTGGGCAAATTTGGGTTCAATTGGGTCCATGGGCCAAATTGACCAAATTAGACAAATTGGATCCAAATGAAAGCTAAATTGAGTTTAATTAAGTTTTAAAAGTGATTTAAAGTAACAAATTTGATTTTATTTTAATTTATTTTGATTATGGCTTGATAGGCTCATATAGGTCAATTTGGGTCACTCTCAATTTGGGATTGATCAAATGGCTAAATTGGTTGTCATTAGGTTAGTCATATTCTAATCAACTTAAGAAATTTTAATCATTGATTTTGTTTAATTTAAGTTGTGTTAAGTTATGATTTAAACTCATTTTATCCAAATTGGGCTTAATAGGTCAAATTAGGTTATTAGGTCAAATGACCATTATGACCCAAATTAAAGTATGTTCAAGCTTCAATTATATTTGATTGAGTATTTGAAATAACTAGTATTAAATTAATTTGGATTTGATTTTGATTTAGATTTTAGCCAATTTGGGCTTAGTTAAATCGAGGTTTACTTGGTGGTGACTAATTTGGTTAAATCAACCCCAAGAAAAGTTTATTATGTTCAAATATAATTTTAAAGTATTTTTAGCATTTAATTTAAATCAATTTTAATTTATTTGAGTTTAGGTTCATTTAAACTAGGTGACCCAATTAGGCCATTTTATCATCTTAGATTAAGAATTAATTAGTTTAGTGTTCTATTATATTAATTTCATAAATATAAGCATTTAAGATGACTTATATTAATCAAATTTTGATTAGTTTGATTTTTTTAGCTTATTTAGACATGGATCAACTCTGGTAAGATTAACCACTTTGAATCCCATCTGGATTTATTTTTGGGTTCATTTGTACTTATGTGTTGATTGTGTGTCTTTTGTTTGGTTTGATTTGATTTAGTTTCGATTTTATAGGATTTTATTGAATTTAACTGATTTTGAGCTTAAATAGTTTAATTGAGTTAATCAAACTCAATTACCTTAATTCGGATTTAGTTGAACTTAGATTTCATTTTAATTTTTTTCTTTAGTTAAGGTTATGTAATTAGTCACTAATTGTAATAGCCTAGTGCTTAGTATGATGCTCTTAGGTGAGATATCTAATTCATTAATATTATCATGATTATTAATCTCACTTGAGGTTAACAGAACCTTAGTGCCTAAATTAAATCCTAGGTCAGAGGAGGGTTTGTCATCCTCACTAAAGTGAGGTCAATAAGATGTTTAATCAAAGTCATCATAAGAAAATATTTGATCAAAATTATTTTGATTATGGGAGTTGGAGAGTTATATAGGACCATAAGAGTCATTTTCACCATGGAAGATCAAATTAGATTCATTTGGATCAACATCAATACCTAAATTGAAGTGTGTTTGAGCTTTAATTGAGTATTTGGAGTGATTTGAAGTAATTTATTTCGATTAATTTGGAATTGATTTTGATTTAGACCCATTTTGGCCCAATTTTAGCTTAATGGGTTAAATGACCAATTTAGTTAAAGCAAACTCAAGGAAGATTAAATTATGTTTAAATGTGATTCTAATTATTTTGAAATATTTAATATGAATTAATTTTCATTTAATTTAAGTTTAGGTTCAATATGGTCTTTTTGGGTTCACTTGGACTAAGTTGCCTGATTAAAAGTCATCACTTGATTCAAATTTATTTAGTTTTATGTTCAGTTATATTCATTTGATAGATTTTATCTTTCAGGATGACTTAAATTGATCAAATTTTGATTAGTTTGACTGGTGGGTCCCACATAAGTCAACTTAGGTCAAATGACCTACTTAGCCATTTAAATTTATGAATTTAGTTTTGTGTATATTTATGTTTATAAATTGATTTACTTTTGGTTTGATTGAATTTAAATTTATTTTGATTTTATTTGATTTTTTATGAACTATATGACTTTTGAGCTTAAATGAAGTCAACTAGTCAACCATGCTAATTATCTCGATTTAGGCTTAATTGAATTTAGATTATAATTTAAATTTATTGGATTTAAGTTTTAATTTAGTTTTTGTTAGATTGACCCTAACCTATTAGGTCAAGTCTTGTGGGCCATTAGGCTAACCTAAGTCTCACCTTAATTTGTTGACCTTTTAATTTAATTTTTATTTCAGATTATGGATTTAGTTTCATTTTGATTTATTGTTCTCATTCCAATCTTAGTTTGAGTTGTACACCCAGTTACAAATTCTAATATCCCAACCTAATTAAGAATCCCATATTCTTAGATTGGAGATCATAATTACTAAAATTAAGATGATTCTCAACCTCACTAGAGGTTAACATAACCTTAGTGCCTAGACTAAATCCTAGGTCTAAGAGGAGGATTATCAACCTCATTAAAATGTGGGATCAACATATTGTCATTACATCTTTTTGTGATTGCTTTATGTAAGTGCTCTTTCACCACAAATTTAGCCATCCACACTTGCATGGACCACTCTTGTTTGTCTTGGGTTAGAGATCTTAGCTTCTTCTTCTTGGAAGCCTTATGTGGCCTATATGTCTTTTTCTTTTTCTTTTTATGCTTACCCATGATGTTGCCTCAAGTTGGATCACCTCAACTAATCAAAATTTGAATGGGGGCTTGTCCAAGAGGCTTAAAAGAGTAACATTTGGTTTGGATGCTAATACTTGAAGTACATTTAGGGTTTAAGTCACTATAGTGGTTGACCAACATAAAGAAATAATCCATGTAAAATTTGTAATGTCTTCATCTAAGAATTAGTATAACAAAGATAGACCACCCCATGACTCAAAATAAATTGGAGAGGATAGTGTAATGCGTCTACTTCAATATTTAAAATTTTTCAAATTTTTTAAAGAGAGTGTAGATATTTTTTTCTATATTTTCTTTCATAATTAGGTTTAAGGTTTTGGAAAGAGGACTTCTTCTAAAAAACAATTATCATAAATACTTGCAAGTAGAAATCTAATGTTTCTAGCATAGACCTAGAGTTTTCTAAGAGTTTTAGTTGGGGTTTAAGCCCACTAACATTCTTTAGAACTATATTAGATGTAGTTCTTTGAGTGCTTGGCCAAAAACACTAAGGATGGAATTATAGGTTAATTTGTGAGGATTTCATGGAGAAATTATTTTTCTTGGATTTATAAAAAATGGAAGCAAAAAAGCACAAAAATATATTAAAAATAAGCACAAAAAAATTGTAATCACTCACCAAATTGATTCACAAGAGAAGATCACCTAATTTCACTTTAGGTTGGCCGACCACCAAGCCTCCAGGAAGAAATTTCTCCACTAATTTTATTTAGTAAGATTCACCAAAAGATTTAATTCCACACAAATATGACAAATTCTAAGTTCACACAAGATAGATTTAAAATTTCAAATAAACGAGGGAGAAGTATGAGAGTGAGGGGTTTCTCCACACTTGCAATTACCAAAACCATCCTAATATAACCACCCAAACCACTTAATTCTCCCTTGACTAGCCACAATTAATGACATTATAATTATTTGATGCACATTATTACAATTCCATTAACTTAAAAAATTCTCCTAATATATTTGAAGATCTAAATTCCAAAATTTTAAGTTTATGAATTCTGAAATTTAAAGGTTTAAATGATAAAAATTAACACACAAGCACATGCCAAAAATATAATATTTCACACTATGATTACATAATTGAAATAAAATAATATTTCTTAAATTAAGATATTCATTATGCTTTTAGTGATTGGACCTCCATGCTCAGCCTCAACTTTTCTTACTTGAGCACATAAAGTGGGATCATTATTCCTTGCATCGACACATGTGCCACATCAATTTACCTGAAGGAACTCTTTTTTGAAGAGTTGAAATGACATGTAATAGGTTCTGGATTGTATGTGGTGATATAGAGTTTATTATGTTGTACCACTAGTAAAAAATGTGGTCTAGTTCCTCCAAATTGATTAACTTGAAAACATGTAGTATTAATTTTATTATTGAGCTTTCATAGCATCATATTGACAACTTAAAATTATTAAGGAATAATTAAAGGTAACATAAAGTCCCTCATAATTAAATGGGGTAGATATAGTGGTGAAGGTGATGGCAATAGTATCAACTTTAATAATGGCTTTAGGATTAGTTTCTTATGGCATAAATTAGTGTTATTTTCAAGTGACTAACAAGAATTATAACTCTACCTTCTATTAATTAAAACATTTCAAAAAAATTTGATTTCTCTTAGATCAACTTTTTTGTCTTTTATATTATACAATTGAAGAAAAATATCATACAATAAAAAAGTATTTTTATCAATTGGAATAATTTTTATTTGCAAAACATATAATTAATCTTATAAGAAAATGTTTATGGTCAAATTAAAATATTAAAATTCAATAATTTAAAATTAACAAATGATAGTATTTACCATCTCCTACAACTTCGAGTTATAAGCTTCAAAACTTCCACAATCCAAGATTTGCTTTGATACCACATGTGATGTGTCCTAGGATTGGATCACTTGAAGTGACTCAAATTTGATTGGGGGGCATGCTCAATGAGTAATATATGGTTTACATGATGATACTTGAAGTGCATCTTAAGTCTAAATCACAATAATGGTCGACCAACAAAAAAAAATCCAATTTAGAATCTATAATATCCCCTTCCAAGAAGTAGCACAACAAAGATAGAAATTGTAGATAATAAAGAAATTTGCCTACCTCAAATCTCCAAAAGTTTCAAATTTTCTTAAAAAATTAAATTTTTTCTTAGATTTTTTTTCACAATTGGATCAGTGTAAATCTTATCAAGGTGTAGTGTTTATTTTTAGGGGGGCTTGAAACCACGCAGATCGTACGGAGGTACTTATTGAAGTGATCAAGTACAATATTGAGGTATGATGTACTATCTTGAAAGATAGATGCATCACCCTACAATGGACCTAATCACCTAATAAGGACTCCTAAGGCATAATTGGTCCCTCAATATACCATAGATTTTTCTCCTACTTTACATGGATGAATAAAGCATGGTTTATATTAAATCGAGTTCTTAACTTTCTTACGGAGGCAAGCCTCCATAATTAATTACATAATAGGAAATGAAATTCACTAAGAATACTCTCGATTAAAATAGACAATTATCATCTCCAAAGATTTTAAAGTTAGACTATCAAAGGATTGGTTATGTTTGGAAAATCAATTGGGAAAGTTCAAGGAGAAGACTTATTTTTGGAATCCAAGGGAGGAAATAGGAAATGCTCATGATATTAGGAAGCCTAGTGAGCATTTCCAATCTATCTTATGATTGAGCTTTATATACTTGAAAGTGAAGAGACTTATTTATTTGAGTTGAATTTTTAATAGATTGATAAGGATTATAATTCATCAACACAAGATTGTGAGAATGCCTAAGAGGCAAGAATTTATGCTCGTAGCCCGAAGGAAACTAGCAACCCCAGATTCTAAGTCTAGGGAGCTTTAATACAAGTTAGAACATGACCTAAATCTAAGCAGAAAAGGGACATAAGGGTTTATCTCCACAAGAGAGAGTAAACTCATCCGACTTTTGAACTTACAACTGCCTAGAGTGGTCGCCAACTAACTCCTCCTATGATTTTAAAATCATGTAGTAGGATCTTATGAATTGCAAGATAGTTAAGGTAGTTATTTAATTAGAAAGAGACTAAAGTCCTAAACCCACCCCCTAGAGCATGAGTGGTATGAGCATATGACTTAATCTACAAATGTAAAATCTTTTCAAATTTTATTTCATTTAAACAATATTTTAGACAACTAGAAAATGCATGCATGATGTGAACCATACAACATTCAGCTAAGGTGTTGTTAAATTTTTAATAATCTTACTTATAGCCTAGGCTTTATGATGAGATTATGAGTTGCTTAAAATTTAGTTATGAGTGATTAGTTGGGTAGAAAATTTTATTTTATCCTAAGAGCCTATCGTATCCAAGCCACACATTAAGGCATCAAGCATGAAGAAACTATAAAAAGCATCCCATCCTAATGCGCAGTTTAAACAAATCATCAAATAATTTTAAACACTATCATAAAAGAATAAGAGGCCGATGCGATCGAGTTATGTCGTACAACCCGAAAAGAGAAAAAATGGGTAGCCGAGCTCTACCCTTATACAACCCGGTATATAAAAGAATAATTACAATTAGAATGAATACATGCTATAGCGGATCTTCATTCTTTGTATCTCCATTTCCTTGATTTGATTGTACTTCAAAGGCATCACAGGATCTCCTTGGACAAAGCCTTCTAGCCACTGCTCATCCTAATCCCCCATAGTACTAATCCTAATTCTTATTACAAAAATTACATTTGTATAGAGAAAAATAAATCTAACTACTCCTATAAAATAAAGGTTAACTAAACATACATATAATCTCAAGAAGTTATATCTATAATTTGGACTTAGCACCCTACACATGGGTAACCAAGCCCACCTGTCCTAACTTGGATTATGCTTAAGGGTTTAAGCAATCTAAAAAGAGAGCATTTATATTTTTTTAAGCATCCCCTTAAGCACAATCCTTTACAGAAAGCATGATTAGGCTAAGAGCTACCTAACATCCAATTTATGAAACATACATCCTAACATCCAGTCTAAAATAATACATCATAAAACAAAACATACATCACATTATACACCGTCCTAACATAGAGTTAGAAGTGGTGACTTAATTCTAATATGTGTGTTAAGGTCTTGTGTGATACGTCTTTAACTAAGCATTAGAGTTGTATTTTTTAAGTTTGAAAATTATTCAAGTTAACATGATGGTGGGTTTCATTTGAAGTTGTTTAATTGATTTGTGAATTTTAGTTTTTATTTTTATTTTTGTTTCATATGATTTACATGACAACTAAGTGTTATAAATAGAAGGAAGAGGATCACCCTCTTCCATCCTACCTTAAGCCATTTTTAAAGCATATTAATTTAATTCAATTCTCTTTAATGAATAGCTTATTAAATGATTTTTAATTAATCTTAGGTTTAGGTTAACTTTAAATAACCTTATCCAATATGAAAGGCTTCTTAAGGTTAATCTAATTGAATTACTATCACATTAAGTATACTAAGTCATTCCTTTCCATCACATGTAACATGCATATGATTTAATACTTAGCATATCTATACACACATTATATTTTGGCACACTTGAATGATGAATATATATGTATATGTTTGAAGCTTATATTTCAGTTGATTGAATTATCCAATATATGTAAATTTAAAGGTCTATCCAAATTCTTATACAACAATGCATAAGAATGAAATTAAATAGGTGTGTGTCATTATTAACTAGAGAAGTGAGGTAATCAAACGACCTCCTTGGGGCTAGCTAAAATCTCATATTTTCAGGATGTTCAAACTATATACCCATTTGCATCCAAATATATGTAAATTTGCATACATGAACATAGGAAAGAAAGCTCCAAATCACATGATTAAATAATTCAATCACTTGAGCAATTATGGATGCATGCATTTTTAATAAAAAAGGGGGATTTCCATTCCTTAATCACATATACATACACATGTATAAATACATAAACAAGTACGTGTCATTGTTAACCAGGAAAGTGAGGTAATCAAATAACCTCCTTGGGGCTAGCTAAAGCCTTGTATTCTCGGGATGTCCAGACTATATACTTGCTTTCTTAGATACATATGAATGTAAACACAATTAAGAGAATGAAAATCATGCAAAGATTGTATTTTCTTTAATTATTAAAATACATAAGAATGAAACTAAATGGGTACGCGCCTTTGTTAACCAAGGAAGTGAGATAATCAAATGACCTCTTTGGGGCTACTTAAAGCCTTGTATTCCTGGGGTGACTAGACTATATCCCCTTCACCATTCAAACTTATGTAAATTACCATATGAGTAAAAGAAAGCGAGCTTCACTTCACATACTTAAATTATAAGCACATGCACCTCATATGTATTTATAACTTTCATCACAACATATGTTGTTATCAATTTATAAACTTTTGAAAAATACATACAACATTTAATGGTGATAATAGCCACACATATATTAAATTAAGTCAACTCATGCAAACTTACATAAAAAGAAATTCATTTTTTACTTTAACTTAATTTTGAAAAGATGGATGTATGGATTCAAATGGCATACAACATTTATCATGATAAGAAAGGAACAATCAAATATAAACACATGATTCATTCAATTACATTAATTCATAAGGACAATCAAATCAAATAAAATTGTTTAAAGATAACCAAAGCTTCTTTAGTAGTTTAATTTAGATTTTGATTTGATTTAAAAAGGAGGAGAATTCATCATTTGCTATTTTAATCTCATTCCCACATTGGTAATTTGATTTGGTTTAATAAAAAGCAATTAAGTGAATTTTATGGATTAATTAAGTTGGATCTTTAATTAAATCAACTAATTACCCTCACCTAAGTTTCTTTAATTTGATTAACCACTTAATTATGAGGCACAAATGGCATGGCCATGTGAGGAAATAAAATTGTAATGCTTCTATAAGGGCCTAATGCAATTGGTTCATAATTAAAAGTTAATTAAATTAAAGAATCTAATTAAGAACTTTTATGATTTTCTTGCACTTATGGGTTAATCATAATTTCTTTAAAAGGTCTTTATGTTATTAAACACATAAAGAGGAATCCTTAATTAATTTTTTAATTATCTGAAATGATTATAATTTTAATTTGATTAATTAAGCCATTTTAATTAACTAATTAATCATTAATTAATGTCAATTTAATTAGTTTTACTTTAAAGAGAAATGGACTTAGGAAAAAAGGTTAGGAGGGAGGTCCAAACTCCATTCCTCTTTCCCATTCACTATTCAACAATGATTAGTGTCCTTAATTAATTAAATTTCACAATTTAGGAGGTTAATTAATTAAATTTCATAATTTAGGAGGTTAATTAATTAATTAAAAAATTAAGAGAGTGATTAAGTAATAAATAGTCAATTATCATAATTAACCAAATAATAAATCCCAAAAAAATTATGAGAAGCAGAAGGCATCCCATTAAACTAACACACAAAGTTAGGGATTAATTACTCAAGAAATTAAAGAGTAATTAAACTAATTAAGTTTATAATTAAACCTTAAGTGAGCCTTAATTACTATTTAAAATCAATTGGAATTAATTTAAAGTAATTCTTTTCTAAAATACCTTCAAAATAAATATTTATTTGTATGTTTTATATTTTTCTATAATTTGTTATACATTTTTGAAGTTTCAACCATTAAAAAATAATTAATTAAGCATAATCCTATCGTCGCCATGTGGATCGTTGACGTGGTGCACTTTCCACGCGGCGTCGCGGGATTGGCTTTTTAAACCCGTCAAACTCGCCGACATGGTCGGGGGATGCACCTTCATCTCGTGCTCGATCTAAGATCGACGGCTTGATTAAACTCGTGGTTCTTAAGAAATTAAAATCAGATAAATATAATGAATAATCACGACCATCCATTTTGATCACGCAGAATGGACAGTGTGTGATCCATCATCTCCTGAGCGACAAGAGATGGACATCGTCCGCCTTTTCTCGTTCAATTTGAGCTCACCCTGGCTTGGATCAATTTGGGATTCAACCCACACCTTCACAAGGTAGATCTGAAGGGATCTGCCGGTTGGATTTGCGTGGCATAATAATTTTCTTCAAAAAGGCCCAAATATTTTTCACCAAAAGCTCAATTTCATGGAATTACCTCACCGGAGCTCAAGACCAGCAGCAAAATCGATTGAGGAAGCTTCGTCTAGTGGTAATGAATCCCTGTTGATCAGCACGCATGGGGATTCTTTGTCATTTTCTTGGAGGGCCACGAACCAACAAAATGCGAGTGGGTGTTGATTGAAGTCAATACTTAAGGTGGTCGAGGAGCTCAGGAGGTGATTTGTTCTTTCTCGATAGCATGTGGGAAAGGTGTGGATGAAGTTAATTTAATTTTGGTTGAGTATTGGTGGAGTTGGATCGAGTGGAAGGCTGCTTTATTTCAGTTTGAGGTTTTTCGACAATGGGGAAGCTCGGGAGGCTTAGGGGTGCTCTAGGGATTTCAAAAATACCCTAGGAAACTCTCTAAGTGTGAATGGTCTCATTTTGGATTAAAATGAGGGGGGTACCCCACACCTTCACAAGGTAGATCTGAAGGGATCTGCTGGTTGGATTTATGTGGCATAATAATTTTCTTCAAAAAGGCCCAAATATTTTTCACCAAAAGCTTAATTTCATGAAATTACCTCACCGGAGCTCAAGACCAACAGTAAAATCGATTGAGGAAGCTTCGTCTAATGGTAATGAAACCCTGCTAGTCAGCACGCATGGGGATTCTTTATCATTTGCTTGGAGGGCCATGAACCGATGAAATGCGAGTGGGTGTTGATTGAAGTCATACCTAAGGTGGTCGAGGAGCTTAGGAGGTGATTTGTTCTTGCTCGATAGTATGTGGGGAAGGTGTGGGTGAAGTTAATTTAATTTTGGTTGAGTATTGGTGGAGTTGGATCGAGTGGAAGGCTGCCTTATTTTAGTTTTAGGTTTTTCGACAATGGGGAAGCTCGGGAGGCTTAGGGGAGCTCTAGGGATTTCAAAAATACCCTAGGAAGCTATCTAAGTGTGAATGGTCTTACGTGGTGCACTTTCCACGCGGCGTCGCGGGATTGGCTACTTAAACCAGTCAAACTCAGCACTGACATGGCTGGCAGCGGATGCACTTTCATCCCATTAAACTAACACACAAAGTTAGGGATTAATTACTCAAGTAATTAAAGAGTAATTAAACTAATTAAGTTTATAATTAAACCTTAAGTGAGCCTTAATTACTATTCAAAATCAATTGGAATTAATTTAAAGTAATTCTTTTCTAAAATACCTTCAAAATAAGTATTTATTTGTATGTTTTATATTTTTCTATAATTTGTTATACATTTTTGAAGTTTCAACCATTAAAAAATAATTAATTAAGCATAATCCTGTCATCGCCATGTGGATCGTTGACGTGGAGCACTTTCCATGTGGCATCGCGGGATTGGCTACTTAAACTCAAACTCAAAGACTTCATGGGCGATGGCACTTTCATCTCGTATTCGATCTAAGATCGACGCCGATTAAACTTCGGTGGTTCTTAAGAAATTAAAATTAGATAAATATAATGAATAATCACGACCATCCATTTTCATCATGCAGAATGGACGGTGTGCGATCCATCATCTCCCGAGCGATAAGAGATGGACACCGTCCGCCTTTTCTCGCTCAATTTAAGCTCACCCTTGCTCGGATCGATTTCGGATTCAACCCACACCTTCACAATGTAGATCTGAAGGGATCTGCTGGTTGGATTTGCGTGGCATAATAATTTTCTTCAAAAAGGCCCAAGTATTTTTCACCAAAAGCTCAATTTCATGGAATTACCTCACCGGAGCTCAAGACCAGCAGCAAAATCGATTGAGGAAGCTTCATCTAGTGGTGATGAAGCCCTGCTGGTGAGCACACATGGGGATTCTTTGTCATTTTCTTTGAGGGCCACAAACCAACAAAATGTGAGTGGGTGTTGATCGAAGTCATACTTTAGGTGGTCGAGGAGCTTAGGAGGTAATTTGTTCTTGCTCGACAGTATGTGGGGAAGGTGTGGGTGAAGTTAATTTAATTTTGGTTGAGTATTGGTGGAGTTGGATCGAGTGGAAGGCTGCCTTATTTCGGTTTGAGGTTTTCCAACAATGGGGAAGCTCGGGAGGCTTAGGGGTGCTCTAGGGATTTCAAAATACCCAGGAAGCTCTCTAAGTGAATGGTCTCATTTTGGATTAAAATGGGGGGTACCCCACACCTTCACAAGGTAGATCTGAAGGGATCTGCTGGTTGGATTTGCATGGAATAATAATTTTCTTCAAAAAGGCCAAAATATTTTTCACCAAAAGCTTAATTTCATGAAATTACCTCACCGGAGCTCAAGACCAGCAGCAAAATTGATTGAGGAAGCTTCGTCTAATGGTAATGAAGCCCTGCTGGTCAGCATGCATGGGGATTCTTTATCATTTGCTTGGAGGGCCACAAACTGACGAAATGCGAGTGGGTGTTGATTGAAGTCATACCTAAGGTGGCTGAGGAGCTTAGGAGGTGATTTGTTCTTGCTCGATAGCATGTGGGGAAGGTGTGGGTGAAGTTAATTTAATTTTGATTGAGTATTGGTGGAGTTGGATCGAGTGGAAGGCTGCCTTATTTAAGTTTGAGGTTTTTCAACAATGGGGAAGCTCGGGAGGCTTAAGGGAGCTCTAGGGATTTCAAAAATACCCTAGGAAGCTATCTAAGTGTGAATGGTCTTACGTCCGAGCACCAGAGTTATCAAGGTCAGTCATAGGTGGCTTGACTTGGTTGGCCAGAGGACTTGAGGGGTGGCTCAAGGCAGTTCCTCATTCTTGGATCCAATGGGTTTCGGCTAGGTGTGGGGAGGTAAGTTAACTCCCCTCTCCTTGGTTCATGGTCAACCTAGCCCACTTGGGTTGGGCTAGGCATGTAGGCTAGGTCCTTATTTGGGTAAGGACTGGTGCTAAGGAGAGAGGGGAAGAGTTGACCTTCCCATTTGGGTATGACCCCACATGGGGAGATTTAGCCATTGAGTATTTCCTTGGATTGGACCCGATTCAGATTGGGTTGATTTTAGGTTGATTTGGATTTAGTTGAGTTTATATATGGATTTAAGATTTATTTATAGCTTTGATTGCAATTGATTTGAGTTCCAATGGGTTTTGGTTCATTTGGATATTTCAAGTAAAATGGGTTAAGTTGGGTTTGATTTGATTGAATTGATTTTGCATCGATGATTGTAGATTTCATTTATATTTGGGATGATGATTGAAGGAATAATTGATTCATGATAAAATCAATTGATTTTGGTTTGAATTGAAGGAGATTTGGCTATGCCCATGGGATTAAATCAAAGGGCTTAGATTTGGGTTTGACCTTGGTTTAGATTTTGGTTGATTTGAATTTGATTGTATATTTTACATGGGCTGATTGGAGAGTTGAATTGATTTTGACAAAATAAATTGAATTTAGCTTAATGTGAATTTGGCTAAATCCATAGGATTGAATCAAATGGCTTAGGATAGGTTTGGTTTGGTTTGATTTTTGGTTTAGTTGATTTGATTGTAGATTTTGGTAAATGGATTGAGGGGTTCAATTGATCTTTGAGAAAATCAATTGAATTTAGATGAGTTTGGATTTGATTAAGGCTAAGTCTATAGAATAAAATCATAGGGCTTTTGAAGGGTTGGTTTGGTTTAATTATGGTTTGGAATTGGTTATAGGTTTTAATCATTTGATTTGGATTTGGATGAATTGAATTTGGGGTTTGGTTTACGCCAAAGAGGTAGGCATAGATTAGGTTTAGGCCATAGGGTAGGTTTGTCTCCCTAAGTCCTAAGGCATAACCTAATCCTATGGTTAACCCTTCTAAGTCTCTAGGCTTAGGTTAAGTGTTCACCTAATTGCTCGAAGTGTCTTATGACTAAGGAAGTCTTAGTATCTAGAAGACTCCTAAATTTAAGAAGAGGAGATTGAATCCTCACTCCAATAGTGAGGTCAACACAAGGATGACAACTAAGAAAAGATTTAAGGTTTTAGAAAGTGGATATAATCTAAAAGAAATTATTAGAGATAAGTGCGAGTGAAAATGTATTGCTGGAATTGGACATAAAATGATTTTCATATTAAACACCACCTTCAAATGGCAAAAGGGAGGGAGGGGTTTAATATCAAATTCATAATTTCTCTCTAAAGTGGTTGCCACCCTCCTTCCCTTAAAATTATTTCTAATAATTTACTCCTCTCACTTTACATAATATCAAATCCATCATACATAAGCTTCACAAAAATAACACAACATACATATGACATAAAATAAAATAAAAAGGCTAAAGTCTTCATTACTTCATTTATTCAAGCTTTATTCTCCTCCGAGTGTTTCCTACTCCTTGTAGTAGAACCTCTATACTTGGCCTCTAATGTTCTTGGTTTAGCTCTTTTGATTGAATCTCCTTGTGCAACACCATCTGCAATCTAAGGTGTCTAGTATATTTAAATTATCGATAGCCAAAATATGTGAGCAATTACTTAAATACTTGCAATAGCCTACTTACATATGCTCAATTAAAATACAAGTATAATAACATAAAAAATTCAAATAGCCAATCCCTAGCAAGAAAACTCCCATCTTTATAATAAGATATACATTAAGTGGCATGCAAGGCTCTCTTACTTAGTATGTATATATGAGTGCTATTGTGAAGACCAATAATATGGCATCAGGTAAAATGCATCGAAGGTAATAGCTATAGTAAGCTAACTCCCCACTTTAGAAAAAGATCTATAATAAGTAATACATGATTATATTTTAGCTGAAGATATTAAATGAGTGCCTCATGAAGATCAAGAGTCTTGTGTAAAGTGAGGTGCATCTATGATGATGGTAATAGACATAATGAGCTAACTCTTCCAATTGTGATAAGATCCATAATAAGTAATATGTAACTTCCTTTCGTTCATGAATCTGGGTGGGTTCCCTTACAAATACCAAGAGCCTAGTGTAAAGAGAGGTACGCCTAAGATAAGTGTTAAAAAAACTCACAACATCATCACTCAAAGTACTTTCGAGTGCATACAAACCTAAGTGCCTATGGGAGCCAACATTACCAAGATTACATTGCTAGCATGTAGTTAAAAGAAAAAAAATTAATATGGCAAGTACATACAAATCAGTTGCATTCAATATGAATCCATTCATCAGCGATCATATATAAAGTAAAAAGGTCTACCAATTATAAAATATAGATGAAAACATAAAATATGGAAGTTCAAAGAAAAAAAATGTATTCATCTTTAAAAGTGACTACATCCAAATAAGATAAGTACAAAAATATTCTTGAATATATATATAATTCTTTCTCATACATAAGTGTAAAAATAACAAATAAAAACTATAAAAAGTTGAGTAGCTTATATCCCTTGGCCCATTATTCTCATTGAAATCCATTAAAATAAAATATATATATTTATAATAATTGGTTGTTGAGGTTGCCACTAAAGATGAGTCTATTAATATCAATTTGAATACCCTCCTTAAACTTTCTTGCATGAGTAGCCTCATACTCTAATGAGTTCAAGAAATGTCTCCAGAAAAGCTTCCTTTTATTGGAACTTTACTTCTCTTTTGCTAAGCTATTCTTTATGATGAGTAAGCTTTAAAATGACCTCATTTTTCACTTCTTTGGTTTCCTTCAAAGTTTTCCTAGTGTCTTTATGATGGTCAAACTTTTTCTATAGTGAGCTTTTTATGACTTGATATTCCATCATTGATCTTAGATCTAGTGTGAAATGAAGTCCTCCATCTGTTGACCTTGGATCCAGAGTAAGAGAGAAGAATGTGATCACATTAAATATAAAATTTTAGGCATTGCCAAGATAAAATGTTGTCAAAATCAAAATTAAATTGGGTTTAAATTTACTAAATTAAATTTTAAAAATTCAAAAGCTCATATCAAGCTTGGCATGAGATAAAAAATTCTCCCTCCGTTGATCTAAATACGAAATAAGGGAGAAGTGTTTACTTTTGCACTAAAATATTTTGAAACCTAGCATTACTAAGTCATTATGCTGCCAAAATATCTAAAAATTATTAAATCATATAAGAAAATTGTCTTAGAATAGAGTCTTTTGACTCGTAGCACTGCACAATAATACCAAGTGTCGCAGTGCTGAGCTCTCGAGATTTTAAACCTTAGTGCTCCACTTTGCAGCACCCTAGCACTATTGTATGGCATGGAGGCACTGTAACGCTAAATCATGGCATTACAACACCACTTTTTAAGTTGTAAAATCAAAATAGCCACTTCCTAGTATCATGGTGCTGAATTTTAGCATCACAACACTACCTTCTTGGGTCATAAGGTCATTATGTTCACCTGTAGCACCATAGTGCTATCCTGGAAGCGCTAAAGCACTGTAACAGTGTCGCAGTGTTATTTCCTAGTTCTTAGGCGTTACGTTCTTTGATTTTAAGCCTAAGTCCCACCAACTAGTATAAATGTGCTGGATTTCTAGCACCAAGGCGTTGACTTTTTAGTGCAGAGGCACTAACTTTTTAGTCTAACTTTCTTTAAGTTAGAAATTTAATTGAAATAATTAAGTTTAGGAGATAGCCAACTAGTACACTAATAATGTGAAATAAAATTTTATTACATAAATGGGACAAATAAAATTACAATGGTGTAAGAAAAAAAGAAAGGAAATAAAAATACAAATATAAAAACAAAAAAGAGGGAAAAGACTATCCTAGTAGTTATAATCATCATCATCCTCTTCTTCGTTTAGCTCCAATGGGGTGCTAACATAGGGGTGCTAAGGAGGCACTATGGGAATAGGAACTCCACTTGGGCCAACATTAAAGTTGCAATTTTCAAACATTTGAATGAGTGATTAGTTGAACTCAATCATATAAGAAAATTATTGCTGCTGCTAACCTATATAATAATAAAATTTCATCTCTAGTTCTTGTTATCGTGCTATTTTCACCTACACTTTTTCTTAATTCTAAGACTCTACCTCTAATATCTTAGAGTTACTAATTTAATGTCTTAGAGGATTTGGATCTAGATTGAGGAGTGTGTGAGCTTTCTCCTAGTTTCATTTTTTATCCAAACCCTTCAATCATTATTTTAGTCAAGGGAGCCTTTGTATAATGACTTCTTCATCTGGGTCCCTTAATGCACTGACTGTAACACATAATAAATAAATAAGAGAAGAGTGAACATACCCTAGGGTAGTACTACCCTTAAGCATATTACAAATTGAATTATAAATAATCTTTCCTAAATCTATAGTAAAGCCCTTTTGAATGGAATAATTCAAAATGGCTCTATTCTTAGTGACTTCACTCACAAGAAAGGGCATCAACTTGATAGAAATAAAATAAAGCCAATATTTAGCCTTGACTGTTAGGCCAGTGATAGGAAAATTTATAATATTTTCTTATCGCTATTTCCATTAGACATTTGAATTTTTAATAGAGAGAAAACTAAAGATTTCATCAAAATTGGGGTGATTATTTTAGTAGGAAAGATATTGATTATATGTAAAATTTTATAAATTATAATATGCATTGATAGAAGTTATATCAAAATATACCCATTTCCCATGTACATAAACTTAGTTATCCTGATGATTCTTCACATTGCAAAGAACCCCTACCCTATATGGATAACGCAAGCGGCGTTGTCATAAGAGAGGCATTCCTAACCTTGCTCTTAGTGACCTGCTCCACGTTCCCACCAAAATTGTAAAAACTACTCTCCGGAATGAGGTATGTGTTGATGAGTGCGTGTTGGTACCTCCCCTCAACATACACATTAACAAATATGCTAGCGTCACTCGAGGACACCTTTTTATCCTTCTTGACGATCTTGAGTAGTATGTTTGCTATTCTAGGGCTGAGGAAAAGCTAAGATGCAATAACTCCTAAAAGAAAAAAGGCTTGAGAATAAAAATTTTAGCATTCTAGAGGTTTTATTTATAAGTTGGACCCAATGTCTCGGCACTACTTGGGCAGCACTAAGGTGCTAACATCTCGATTTTGAAATACTGACGAGTGGTGCTCCATATGTAGTCCTAGGAGTCACCAGGTCAAAAGAGCATTTATTAATATTTATTATAATTAATTTTGTAACTTATCAGATCTGAAAAGCGCATCAAATATTGATTGAGCGTTGTGACGCTGGTCAAAAGTTATGTCATTTTCTATTAAATATGCCTACCAGCATGTCGACCTTTGAATGACTTTTTAACTGGCTCACGATGTGACTTGGCAGTGCACTGGTCAAATTGTCAACCTACTATTATTATTATTTATGTAACCTTAGCGCTATGACATTGGGTTTACAGTGTTGAAGCATTGCCCTCGCTGATTTTGAGACTTATGTTTCTACCTGACGGTGTTGACTCACCCATTATGCACTAAAGTGCCAACTTCTTGCCACCATGTCGTTCAATTCCTAGTGCTACAATGTTGCTCATATAGCATTGAAGCGTTGTCCCCGATAAATAAAAATTCAAATCAAACACCTTTTTATTTTCCATGCGAACACCCCTATAATTTTAGCATTGTTAAGGGATGTAAGTACAATATTTTCATTTTCTATGCGAACATCTAAACTTACTAGTATTCCCAAGAGATGTAAGCTTAATATATCTATTTTCCATGCAAACATTTCTAATTTTTTTCATTCCAAAGAGATGTAAGTCTATTATTTTTGTTTGCTATGAAAATACCTAAATTGACTGGCTTTCTTGTATATGTAAGCCCAATTATTTATTCGCCATGCAAACTCCCCAATAATTCTAGCATTCCAAAGGGATGTAAGTCCAATCTTTTTGTTTGCTATATAAACACCTAAACCTATTGGCATTTCTAAGGGATGTAAGCCCAATCTAGTCATTCTCCATGTGAACATTTCTAATTTTGGCATTCAAAAGAGATGTAAGTCTAATCATTTTGTTTGCTATGCAAACACCTAAACCTACTAGCATTCTTATGGGATGTAACCCCATTCTATTCATTTGCCATGCAAATATTTCTAAGTTTTGGCATTCCAAAGGGAAGTAAGTCCAATATTTTGTTTCTTATGCAAACACCTAATTCTATTAGCTTTCCAATTGATGTAAGCCCAGTCATCTGTTAGCTATGCAAACTCCCCTATAATTCTAGCATTCTAATGGATGTATGCTCTGCATATGCCTACAAGGCAGACTTCATTGAATTATTAAAAAAAACTTATAAGTTAGGTTTACTCTTTACTCACTAAACAATTACACAATACCTCTTGTCTACTCGAGATATTTGAAACGAGGCAACCTATGGCTACTAATTAAACTCCATGGACATTATGGCTAATAGCCCTCTTATGTTGGTAGATTGGAATAACGGCAATCTTAAGATGACAGAATCATGGGATAGTAATCAGGACTACTCTCTCTTTTCCCTTAAATAGTCATTCACATCACACCTCTAGACATTGATTCATATTAGAGAGATATGTCTATTTCCAACCTTAATCGAGAGTGCTCTCCTACTGCGGTAAGAGGGGTAATTAACTATGAATGCTTGCATTCATAAGAAGTAGAATCTAGATCTAAATTAACCTTACCATAATGTTAGGAAATGCGATTGAATATATATATATATATATATATATATATATATATATATATATATATATATATATATATATATATATATATATATATATATATATATATATATATATATATATATCAATCTACCTCATGAAGAACAAACTCCTCGAACATTCCTAAAAAGATGGTGTGAAGATTTGCAAAAGTGTTTTCTCAAAGAGATCATATTTTTGGTGACTCTGTTGTGGATTACTTCTCTCTCCATTTTTAGTTGGAAAATTAAAATATACAGTGTCATTATAGATTTGAAAAATTCTTTACAAAAGTTTTGGTTCTTAAAAAATAGTAGAACCTAATTTTGAATCTATGACTATCTGTGAAATTTTCGATGGCAACCCAACAAATCTAATGACCGTCAAGTTGAGAGAGAGAGAGATAATGTTAGATTCCCTCAATCTGTGATAAACATTGATTATACTAGAGGCACTCTTTAGTTTGGGATAATTTCTAAGGTCGTACAGTTTGTACCGGCTGGACCTATGACCACCATCACTGAAGGCACCAAAATGCCAAAAACATTTAAGAGGTTGTCGTGCATGGGAAAAATATCGAATGTAATCATTCCCAATGAGCCTAAGTAGTTGAATGCTAAGGTACTCAATCAAGGAAAGAACTCAACTTCTAAGAGGGATTCTATTTTTGATAGAATGTCAAAGGTAACTCCAACAATGCCTATGAAGGAGAAGATGGCTACTTAGCTTAAACTGAAATCTATCATTATCAATCCACTCAATAGTCCATCGGAGGAGCCTACCACTCTACAAGGTACTGCCTTAGCTTCAAGCAATAATGACTGCAAAGCATCTTCTTCAGGCTCCAAAATGTCTAAGAGAGCTAGAAGAAAGTACAATGCTTCTTGCAGAGCTACTAGATTACTTGTACAAACTGAATAATAGTATGAACCACTGGTGGAGTCGAACACACCCACCTATAATAATTTCGAGCTGCTCATATGGGCCAAGAGAAATATCTCTAGAAGAGCTATAAAAAAGTCCTTCTAGAATAAACACATGTAGCCTATCTCACAAAAATGACCAAAGAAGAATGACACTATCTCCTCTAAAATCTATAAAGTTTTAATGGCTATAAAAAATAGAAACCTTCAAAGAAGTTTAAAAAAATGGTGATCCAGGTGCCAACCCATCAAAGTTCTACTGTAAAAAAGATAGAAATATCATAGGATATCAAGCCTATCTTGAGCACTGACAACAAGCCCTTCAATACAAAAGTACTAAGTAGCCAGTTATTGGAATGCCCCAACAACCTTCATAAATAAAGAAATGTCAATCATCTCATTTTAATACTTTTTATGAACACTAAGGTGTGATATATAGGATGAGTTCCCAAAGACCCATTGTTGGAAGGTCCCGAAAAATGGAAAAACCCATGGAGGATAAGAAAAAAAATTTTACCCTCTAAAAGAAAATGGCCAAGCAGTATTCATTTAAAAAAGAATGTAATGCTAAAAATTTCAAGCATACCCTAATGTAGGAATTGCAATTGCCAGAATCACATTGACTAGACCAAGTAAATAAAGTCAATGATCCTAATTATTGTCCATTCCACAGTTATAAGTCACTTAATTGAAGACTATTTCATCTTCAAAGACTGGGTAGAAAGAAGTTATCGAAAGGCAAAGCTTACCCTATCTGATAGCATAGTGGTGCATGTTGACCTCATTATTGGATAAGGTTAACATTACTTCCAAAACTAATAATTAGGATACCTAATCTTAGATTAGGAATCTTCTAATTAAATACTTAGGACACTTCACTTAGTGGCATAATGCACCATTTTAGGATCCAATCTGATCCAACAGGATTAAATAGACCTAGGTTAAATTCAAATCCAAATCTAAAAGAATTGGAATCTAAATATATTTTAATTTAAATCAAAGTAAATAGGGTAATTAATCTAATTATACTATTTAACCTTAAGGTCATTTAAGCTTAAAGAAACCCAAACCAAACTAAAACAAATGCAAATCAAAATCAAATAAAATCATGAAATCAAATTAAAAGCATGAATAAATCTAAATCCAAATCAAGGTTCAAAAGTGGTCAACCCATTTAACATAGGTTTGACCTAGGTGGGTCCCACCAAGTCAAAGGTCAACCCACCAAAAATTTGACCAAATAAAATCATTTCAAAAGGTCTAAATGATAATATATTCCTAGGTCACAACAGACTCTTTCAGTTTTCTACTCTCTTGATGGCTAGTTTTCTTGATCATGGCGAGAGGATTGCATTAGCACCGGCAGCATTAGCCTATTTATATCATTGATTAGGTAGAGTAAGCATCATGTCTGACTCATGTCACTATAATGTGGAGGCTCTCTGGCATTATGTACATGCATGGATTCACGCACATATTTATGGAGCCTTCAGCTATCTTGAAACACCTCTTTACTTTAGAGAGCATCATTTTCCCTTGATTATGCAACAGAGCAGAGTGACAATTGCTTTAGAAAGATCAAATCTAGACATTTATGTTTGCGCCAACATGCATGATAGATCAATTTTAGATTATTCATAGATCATCTTTCTATAGATTACATTATTAGAGCTTGGGACAAAAATTCATAGATTTATTGCTGATAGAGATCTACCCTTACTATCATAAAAGCAAAAGTATAAATGCATAGTAGATTATCTCATTGGGCTAAGACGTACTTGGCTTTGCTACCATTGTCATGAATTTATGATTTTAGAAGGATACAATCCCAATAAAGTAGCTAGACAATATGGCTTTACTCAAGCTACACCTATATATGGATTACTAAAGATACTTGATATAGCAAATACTCACTCCTTGGGAACATTATCATTGTCCATTTGATTGGAGGTAGCTTCTATGCCTTAGGCTTTTCTTCTTCACCTAAGGACTAGTTCTTATTTCTGCATGGCTCCATAAAAGGTTAACACAAGAGTTAGCCACCTATGGTTTCTATAGATTTAGCATACCTTCTCTTCCTTTTTAGAGCTAGGATTCTGCATTAACAAGCATAGACTCAAGAGTTCTAGACCGACATGACATTTGCATTCTCCTTGACTCATAGCTCATGTTTCTAAGGAGTCATCAGATAGATGAGACAGTGGTGGAAAGCGTCATTGAGATCCTTCACCTATTCATATAGAAGCCAAAAGGGATACTGTCCTCTTCCAGCTAACTATGATATAAGAGTAACAAAAACATATGACTCTATTCATGCTCCACCTCCACCATTAGAGGTTGAACCATCAACAGAGTAGACATAGAGTGATTTCACTTTAGAATTATCGAGATACGCCAGTGGGACTTCTCTAGTTTCTCATTCTACTGACCCTGTAAGTGATGATGACATGCATACTGGAGAAAGATCCATGTATAGATAAATTTGTTGCTTTGAAGACTAGCTATGAGTCACCTTTATTAGGCTCGACTTGGGTGATAGTGAGTGTCACCCAGGATGATTTCTCAGCAGAGCTTGACTTTTACTTGAATAGCCACCCTACTTCTAGTCTGAGGGACATACCTCAGAAGCGAGTATCTAGTATGAAACTTTTATGCTTCATCTCCAGGATACATCTAGACCTTCAGACTTATCACATTGTAGCTTGTCAAAGAGTTTATGTCATATAGTGATAGCACTATATCACTTACTTCTGGTTGTTGACTTAAAAGTTTCGAAGCGAGCTAGCTTCTACGCCGAACTCTTTGTTAGATTGGGTGCTACCATTTTGCTACTGTGAAGAATTCTCACTACTACTTTAACACATCTAAGATCTCTGTCTCAAGACCTCTAAAATCATACACTCTATAGTACAAATCAAGCATCTTGATATATTTATTAAATTAAGAGAGTTACAATAGTGAAGGCAATATTTATGGGAGAGAAGGTCTATGGTGATACAAGCTATCACAGCTATAGAAGAAGATTGCTCATAAATGGATGCTCGTGTGCTTGAACTCAAGCTAGTTCTCTCTTCATTAGTCCATGAACAGGAAGTAACCTTTCATCATCTTCACAATGCATGAAAGAGATAATCTACTATGGCTTATCGAGCTCATACTATGTCTATTTGTATTATAGAAATTTATACTAATCACTTATAGCTATAATTTCTTTAAGAAACTATGTCTTGCTATTACATGATACATAAATTTTATGATTATTAACTTCTTGAATATTATACTCTTTCACCCTTTTATATTTCTAAATATAATCATTAATAAATAAAGGAAAAAGTAATGAATGCATCATGACTAATCGACCTCATACATTTGTTTGGGACCAATTTATATGCAATTGAAAAAAATAATGGAAAAGTGAATATCCCAATTACAACACTGAGGTGCTGCAAACAAGTCACCTAGACACTATCTCTATTGTCCCTAAGTTTAAAGAGTATGGAAAATACCAAACACTCCCATCAATAGCCATCTCCATCAACAATAACCTCTTGAAGGGAGAGTAGGAGGGGTTAGGAAAATGAGAACTGTTGATAGGAGAGTTGGAGAGGTTGAGAACTGACTCCTATAAGAAGAGTAGGGCTGACCATTCTTCTTCTTCTTCTTCTCTTTCAGGCCGCACTCTCTTCCCTCTCTTTATTTACAGACTCCACTGCAAGCTTCTCTCTGTTGCATGTTCTCCTTCTTGCTAAAGCAAGATTTTAGGTAAGATTCCAAATGAAAAGCCTCTTTTATATGATTCCACACAATAAAAAATCTTGAAAAATTTCACCATTGATCTTCGAACTGGTGCGAAATGAAGGTCCTCCATCCGTCAATCTTAGATTCGAAGCATGGGAGAAGATTGTGATCACGTTAAATACAAAATTTTAGGCATTGCAAAGATAAAATGCTCCATAAATCAAGATTAAATTAGGTTTTAATTCACTAAAATTCCATTTTAAAACTTCAAGACCTCCACTATAGAACTCGATTTTGATTGAGATAAAAAACCCTCTCTCAATCGATCTTAGATCCGAAATAAGGGAGAACAGTGCTTTTTTTCACTAAAATATTTTATAATCTTGTATTGCTAAGTCGTTATGCTATCAAAATTTTTGAAATTCGTCAAATCATATAATAAAAACCCCTTAGAATAGAGTCTTATGACTCATAGCATCACAACACTGATACCCAGTGTCATGGTTCTGAGCTCTCATGATTTTGAATCTTGGTGCTCCACTTCGCACAACCACAACATTTCTGTATGGCAACAAAGCACTATGACCAGCACCAAGGCACTGAATCTTGGCATCGTAGTGCAACATTCTCAGGTTGTAAAGTCAAAATATCCACTTTCCAGTGTTGTGGCATTGAATCTTGGTGTCGCGGCACTGTCTTCTTAATTCATAAGGCCAATGTGTCCACCTGTGGTGCCTCAGTGCTATATTGAAAGCATTAAGGCATTGTAATAGCACTGCAGAGCTACTTGCCAGCCACTAGGCCCTACCTTCTCTAATTTTAAGCCTAGGTCCCACCAACTAGCATAAAGGCATTGGATTCCCAACGCTAATGCGCTGGATTCCCAATGTTGAGGAGCTAATTTTTAGGCTAGTTTTCTTTAAATTAGAAATTTTATTCAATTAACTATTTAAATTACAATTAACTTTAGGAGATAGCCAACCAGTACACAAATAATGTGAAATAAAATTTTATTGCAAAAAATGAAATTTTATTACATAAATGGGCCAAATAAAATTACAATGGTGTAAAAAAAGAAGATAAATACAAGTACAAATAAAAAAAAGGAGAAAAAAACTATCCTAGTAGTCATAGTCATCTTGCTCTTCTTCTTTTTTTGGCTCTAGTGGGGTGATAACAAAAGACGCTATATGAAAAGATCTTTCTCAAGCTAGCAATAAAGTAACAATTTTCAGAGGTTAATGTAACTATCAAAAATTTGAAGAGAAACTTAAAAGTTTTTTGCATTTAAACCCTAATACAAATAAAGTAAAAGAGCATAGAAGGTAAGTTTAAATGAAAATAAGAATAATAAATCCAAAGATTCTAATTGTGTACTCTCAGAAAGGATTGACTAACATAAAATCTGTTTATGGTAATGAAACTTTCTTCCAAAAAAAGTTTGAAATAATAAAGGAGCTTATTTAACAACTATTTTGTATAAAATATATTATAAACATGATTTAAAATCCTATGGGATTTGAAGTTGCCATTTTTTCTATGTAGTAGGATTTAAGTAGAATACTGCTATTATGTAGCTCAGACAAGAGAAAAAGAGAGGGATAAGAAAGAAATTACCTTCCCTGGATGCCAATGGTGGAATCATGGAGTAGTGGCTGGGTTAAAGACTCCAAAATCTGGATGAACAAGAAGTCAAGAAATGATAGATGTTGTAATGGGAAAAATCCGGCTCAAATCCTGTGACCAAATAGCCTTCGTAATTATGTGCGTGCACATGAGAGAGAGAGCGAGAGAGAGAGAGGGAGAGAGAGGGAGGGAGAGGGAGAGTGAATAGTGAGCATATCTACGTAGCTAACTTGTGTTGAGCCATAGGAATGGGACTCAGGAGCAATAGCTTACTTGCTTGAGCTGTGGAGGTAGGAGTCATGGGAGGTCCCCAATTACAAATCACAACTAGCCTACATTAGCCTTAGGGATGGGAGTCACTAGACATCACAGATCATGATTCAGGATTTAGGAATCAACTCTAGTATTTAAGTATATTTGAATGGAGGACAGGGTATAGCCTAGGTGGGGCCTTATACCAATAAGTCTATATCTCTACCATCAATATATGTTAACAAGGTTCATGCGAACTAGGTGAACCTTTATTTCTAGATACTCGATGAGCTTTTGAATCAAGTCAAGCTAAACTCAAACTTGAGCTCAATTATTTTATGAACCATGAACTGAGCTAAAACTAGAACTTATGGCTTAATGTTCCAAGCTCGAGCTAACTCAGCTCACTTATACCCCTAGCAATAGTCATTTAAGTGTCTCTCCCTTTCTACTTCGGATTTAGATGACCTAATAGGATAACTTTGTGTTAAGTGAGTTGTTAAATTAGCAACCACGCAGGATTAACAAGAAAATTATATTTAAAAAATCATAAAAATTATTTAAAATTAAAAACTTTTTGTAAATATTAAATTAAATCCAAAAAAATACAAACTATTACACCCTAAACCAAACATAAAGAAAGGAATAAAACAAATTATTACAATGCTTTCATTTTTATTTTATCAAAATAAATTAATTAATAATAATAAAATATCAAACTATACAACAACAACAACAACAACAACAACAACAACAAGCCTTTATCCCACTATGTGGGGTTGGCTACATGAATCCTTTTTCTCCATTGTGTCCTAATAAGTGTTAAATTCTCATTTAATTCTAATAAACTAAGGTCATTTTATATACATCATAATCAAATCATTTTATGTCTACCTCTACATTTCTTAACATAAGGCGTATCTAATGCATATACTCTTCTAATTGATTCATCAAGCAGCTGACATTTTATGTGGCCAAATCATCTAAGTTAACTCCTTCTAATCTTATTTATCACTAGAGCTATTCCAACCTTATCACGTATATATTCATTTCATATTTTATCTCTAAAAGTAAAGCCACTCATCCACCTGAGCATCCACTCTCTACAACACCTAACTTAATTTTATGCTTCTCTTTTATTAGCTAACATTCTATGGCATAGATCATTTTAGTTCTTACCACCATCTTATAAAATTTTTTTAAGACTAAGTGGTACTTGTCTATCACACAATAGGCTAGATGCATTTCTCCACTTCAACCATCCAACTTGAATTCTACTAATAACATTCTCATCTATTTCAACATCAATTTGAACAATATACCTGACATATCTGAAATGTTCACTCTTTTTAATGACTTGATCACCAAATGTCACAATCTCGCCATTTACAATTAAAATTACACTTTATATATTCAGTTTTAGATCTATTTAAATGAAAATGTTTAGGCTCTAATGTTGACCGCTATAATTTAGGTTTCTCTTGAACTCCCTCTCTAGTATTATCATTAAGAAGAATATCATCAGCAAAAAGCATACACTTAGGTACATCCTCCTATAAACGCCTAGTAAGAACATCCATAACTAAAGAAAAAATATGGGCTTAAAGCTTATCTTTGATGCAATATAACTGAAATAAGGAAATATTGGTCAATTCTCCAAGTGTTTGAACACAAGTAACAACTCTAGTATACATAATGTCATTTACTTGAATATAGCCAATATTAACTTCTTTCTTTTCTAAAACTGTCAAAAGCCCTTCTCTTGGAACTTTATCATATGCTTTTCTAAATCAACAAACATCATATGTATATCCTCCTTCCATTCTCTATACTTCTCCATAAATTCTCTCAACAAATGTATAGCATCTTTAATAGACCTACCTGGCATGGAACAAACTGGTTTTGAGAAATTTTTGTATGACATTGTAACCTATGCTCAATCACTCTCTCCTCTAATTTTAATGTATGGCACATTAACTTAATTCTTCTATAATTTGCACAGTCTTATGCATAACCTTTACTCTTAAAAAGAAACCAACAAACTCTTTATCCACTCATCTAGCATATTTTTAGTCTTTAAAATAATATTAAAAAGGATTAGTAAGCCAAAAAATTCCTTGATCTCCTAAGCATTTTCACACTTCTATTGAAATATCATCAGGTTTTTCTACTTTTCTACACTACATTTTCTTTAAAGCCTTTTCAACTTCAATTTTATTAATATGATGATAAAAAATCTTTTTATTTTTTATTTTCAGTACTAAGATCGCTAAAGTCAATAGTACTCTCACAACCTTCATTATAAAATTATCAAAATATTTCATCTGCCTATGTTTAATATCCTCTTCTAAAAAATATACTTTCTAATTTTCATCCTTAATGTATCTCACCTATACTAAATATTTGCTTCTCCTATCTCTTTGCTTAGCTAACCTATACATACATTTTTTTTTACCCTATTTAGTATCCAATCTATTATATAAATCATTAAAAATTGATTTTTTTTCAGCACATATTACTTTCTACGATGTTTAAAAATATAATAGAACACCACATAGATCTTAATGGGTACATATTAAAATGATCGAGTATAACCAAGGTTGTCAAAACTGCACCAAATATTAAATCAAAAGAGGGAGGGGTTCAAAGTTCAATGGTCTGACTTAGTTGAACCAGATGATTTAATAAATATCAAAATTATTAAACATCAATCTAATTAAATGATGAAATAATATAAATATATAATAAAAATAAATAGAATAAGTGTATAAATAATATTTCTAATAATTATTAATTTTATGATCGATATAATATTTAATAAGATATAATTATATGTATTTTCTAATTATGTGTATATTAAATATATTTAAAATCTAAAAAAACTATAATATTAATTTATAAATATAGATATAATTTATCATAAGAATATATTTCATAAAAATTATTGTTTATGACTAAAATATTAAATTTATAATAAATCTTATTCTTTCAAGATGGAGGTAGTTAGGAAACTTTTTAAGAACCTTCTCAAGAAGCCTGACTTTCAGCTACTTGAACTTTAAAAGTTAGAGGAAGTAACCATGAGTGATGATCCTAACTTATGCCCCTATCACCATATGCTAGGTCATGTCTTAGAGGATTGTTTCACTTTCAAAGATTGACTCGAGCACAGCTATAAATCTGGGGCCATCTTAATACCCAAAGAATACTTAGTAGGACATCTTTTTGGGTCTATAAAAGAAATCTCTAGAGAATCACTCAATCCTCTTAAGACTGAAGAAAGTTAAGACATCTATTTATCTCAAACCTCTAAAAAGATTGTCTCTAAAATCAAGAAGCTTTCTCTATATGTGCTTAAAATAGCTCAAACCTCCACCACATTGAAAGTATGCCAACTATAAAGGACAACATAGACAGGGTGATATCAACATAGAGATAGTGAAAGCCAACCAACAACAATCATCGCATGCTCAAGAGAGCTCACCAGCATAGCCACCATCTGAGTCCATCATCTCCTCCTCTGCTAGTACTACTATCATCTCGTAGCTCCTCCACCACTTCTAGGAATATTATATCTACGTATGAGAGTACTAAGCCACTTATGCCACTCACTTTGTATGACTTCTATTTTGTACTCCACCACATTGCTCATTTTGTCTCTATTTGATGATCTTGTTGAGTTCATTCCAATAGAATGCTCTCCAAATAATAATAATAATCTAAATGATTCTAATCATTCTCATTTCAATTCAAAAATGGAAATTTCTTTATTGAATCTTCAGGGTTCCCCACTTGAGATAGAGTTGGAGTCATCTAACTTTGAAGATCCCTTAGGAGAAGCTATAGGTATACCTAATGAATATGTAGATCTCACTATGAATCCCCCAACTAAAGAAATCATTGAAGTTAATCTTCACAGTGGAAAAGTTCTACCTCCTAGTGTGGCATCTCAAGATAAGGGTAAACAAGTCATTTGTTCTAGCAAGAAGATAGCCCCTCCACGAGATGCTCCATCATTGGATATGCTTATAAAAAATTAGCACAAAGTCGATTACAATGTCTTACCACATCTAAGAAAGTTCACAACTATGTAAAGCATATATGATGCCCTTATCTTATCCAAAGAGATGAGAGAGTCTTTAATCAAAGCATTGCTTGATCCTAAGATATGCTTAACTTAGATGATTGCTACAAGTTCAGTTGAAGAAGATGCATGTTTCTTGGGGAAGTCCTTGGAGTCACATTTTGAAAAGATGATCTATTATATGGGATAATAGAGTGCTTACAATATAAGCACAACACTGATATTCTAAAGCGATGTAAGTTCAGTCTTTTCATTCACCATGCAAACATCTAAACTCTAATGGCATTCTAAAGGGATGTAAGTCTAATCTTCTCATTCACTATTCAAACACATAAATACTATCGACATCCTAAAGGGATGTAAGTCCAATCTAATGGCTTTCTAATAGATGTAAGTCTGACATGAAGAGAAAACTATAAATGTGATAATGAGGTGCTACAGGAAAATGAACTCTACTTGGGTCTACATTAAACTTGTAATTTTTGAACATCTAAATAAGTGTCGAGTTGAACTCAGTTATGTAAGAAAATTATTGTTGCTGCTGACTCATATGATGATTGAATTTTTTTTTTCCAATTTTTGTTGCCTCTGGCTACTTTCGCCAACCCTTTTTCTTAGTTCTAAGACTTCTTCTTTAATTTTTTGAAGTTGGTCATTTAAAGTTTTAGAGGATTTGGATCAAGATTAAGGAGCGCGTGTGAGCTTTCTCATACTTCCATTTTTATCCAAATCCTTCAATTGTTCTTTTAGTCAATGGAGCCCTTTGTATAAGGACTTATTCATCCTGCTCGATGCATCAAAACACACAAAGCATACATAAAAGAAGGATGATCATAAATTAGGGCACTACTACCCTTAAGCATATTACAAATTAAATTATAAATAATCTTTCCTACATCATATAACAAAGCCTTTTGAATTGCAAAATTCAAAATGGCTTTATCCTTAGTTACCTTAATGATATTACTAGTGAACATTAACTTGGCATAAATAAAATAATACCAATCTTTAGCCTCGGATGTTAGGTGGTGGTAGAAAAATTGATAATCCTTTTCTCCTATCCATTCCATTGAACATTTAAACTTTTAATAGTGAGGAAACTAAGAATTTCATCAAATTAGGAGGGTTTTCTAGTAGAAAAATATTGATCATATACAAAATTTTATAAATTATAATATCGTTAATGGTAGTATTATCTAAAGAAACTAATTTTTTTGAATAAAAACTTAATTATCTTGGTGCTCCTTGAGTTGGTGAAGAACTCGAGCACCACGTGGATGACACAAGCTTTTGTGAAGTGCTCCCATCCTTGCTTATTGATAATCCTCTCTGCAGTCCCACTCAAATTGTGGAATCCCCACTTTGGAATGAGATGCTTGTTGACCAGATCATGTTGGTACCTCTTCCCTGCTTCCATGCTAACAAATCAGTTAGCGTCGCTTGAGGTTGCCCTCTTCTTGCCTTTGTAGAAGTGATTGAGTGGCATATTCGATATCTTAAATATGAACAAAGGCTAAGAGAGAAAGGTTGTTGAAATTTCTAAAAAGAACAAAGGTTTTAGAATGAAAAATAGGCAGCATAGGGGTCAAATTTATAGAATATATCCAACTCCATGATGCCACTTTTACAACACCGAGGCACTGTCCTCTTGGCTTCTAAAATGCATGACTAGCATCGCGGTGCTCACATCAAGGTCTAGGAGCTAGTCAGTCAAAGTGGTTACTATTCCAGTCAAGAAGATCATTTATAAATACTTATTACCATTAATTACATAACCGATGTAGTATATAAAGCATGTCAAGAATTTATGCAGCGCCACAATTCTCTAACACAGCACCACGGGGGCTGGTAAAAGTTATGTCATTTTCTGTTAAATGTGCTGGCCACCAGGCAGGCTTTTTTGAATGGCTTTTTGACTGGAACCAAGACACTACTTTGGCAATGCCTAGGCACTGACCAACTAGTTCTATTATTCTTTATGGCACCTAAGCACCGTGACGCTAGCCTTACGATGCTGAAGTGCTACCCCTCTAGTTTTAAGGCCTAAATATTTGCCATCTAGCACTACAACACTATTTTTCTAACATTGAAGTGCTTCCTTTAGCACTAAAGTGCTTCGCTTAGTGCCAAAGTGCTGCCCTTTAGCGCCTAGGTGCTGATTTTCTAACACTGACGTGCTACCTCCCAAAGCTAAGAATAAAAAAATTTGTATGTTGGCAACATCTAAACCCTATATGGCATTCAAGGGATGTAAGTCCAATCTTTTGTATAATATGCTAACTTATAAACTAATTGGCACTCCAAAGGGAGGTAAGTCCAATCTATATGTTTTCCTTGCAAACATTTAAACCTTATTGGCATTCCAAATGGGCGTAAGTTCAACATATATGTTCTTCATGTGAACATTTAAACCCTAACTAGCATTCTAAAGGGATGTAGGTTCAATATTTTCATTCACTATATGAACATTTAAACCTTAACTAGCATTCCAAAGTGTTGCAAGTTCAATATATATGTTCACCAAGCATGATCGCTCAGGAAAAACACATTTGTAAATCTTGGCCATCTTTATAGGATGTTAAAAGAGTTTATTCTTCATAAGATAGATTTATGTATATTTAACGATTTTCATGGTGTCTAGTAGTGGCATAGATGACTATCTAAAGGAAAAAAAAAGGGTAGTCTAATCCAAATCCCATAGGTTTCATCATCCTTGGATTGACATTATTCTAGTCTACCAACATCAAAGAGAGATTAGCCCTAATATCCAAGAAGTCTTATTACCAGCCATGGGTAGCCTCATTTCAGATATCCTGAGTAGACTAGAGTTTTATTGTAGGTGTTGTGTATTTATTAAATTATTTAGGCTAAACTTGATTTATAAGTCTACTCAATAATTAAATTTTATTGAATAATCTACATTTTAGATGTATGTAGAGCTTACATCCATTGGAATGCAATATCCAAGGGGAGTTCACATGAAAACATATGATTGGTCTTACATCTATTAGAAAGCTAAAATTTAGGTTGGACTTACATATTTTAGAATATCAAAATTAGATTTAGGTTGTGCTTGTATTACAAGCACGATCGACTTATATCAATTAGAATGCTAATATATATCCATTTGAATGGGGTTTAATAGTTCACATAGTGAACACAAAGATTGGACTTGCATCCTTTTGGAATGCCAGTTAGAGTTTAAATATTTGCTTAACGAACATATAGATTGGACTTACCTCCCTTTGTAGTGCCAAGTAGGGTTTAAGATTATGCTTGCTTTGCAAGCACAAGTTGGACTTACTTCAATTACAAATATGTTAGATTGGATTTACACCCCTTTAGAGTGTCATCACTATTGCATTCTACCACTATCTCATCTATCTGATGACTCCTTAGAAGTATGAGCAATATGCCAAGAGAACATAAGTGTCATGTCGGTCTAACTCTCTCGAGTTTATGATTGTATATATGAAAGCCCAGCTCTAAAAAAAAGGAAGAGAAAGTATGAGGAATTCATAGCAACCATAGGTGACTAACTCCTATGTTAACCTCCTGAGGAGCTGCACAAAAACATGAACCAATCCATAGAAGTTGTCTCAAGATGCACAGACAATGGCAACATCCCCATGGAACAAGTGACTGTTATATCAAGTATCTATGATAGTCCATATATGGGTGAGGATTGAGTAAAGCCATACAATCTGGCTACTCTTATAGGATTATATCCCTCTAAAATCATAGACTCGTGATGGTAGTAGTAAAGCCAAGTAGGTCTCAGGCCGACGAGATATTCATTAATGCATATATACCTTAGCTTTGATAATAATAATGGTGGCTTCTATCAGTAATAGAATCCACGAATCTTTGTCCCAAGCTCAGGTATAAAAAAGTTGATATGTGAATAATCTAAAAGCAATCCATCATGTGTGATGGTGCAACATAAATGTTTGAATTTGATCTCTATCTAAAGAAACTATAACTCTACTCAACTACATAATCAAGGAAAACATTGCTACATGAAGTAAAGAGGTATCTCAGGATAGCTCCAAAAATATGAGTGTGGATCCATCCATATAGATAATGCCAAGGAGCCTCTACCTCATAGTAGCATGAGTTGGACATGGCACACACTCTAACTAATCCATGGTATAGGTTGACTAATGTTGCAAGTGCTGGTATATACCTCTCGCGAGCAAGTAAACTAGCCATCAAGAGAGTAGAAGGATGAAAGAGTCTGCTATGATTAGGGAACACAAAGTCCTATAGCCACGTGATAATGAAGGCCACTTAGGACAATTCCACATCAATGCCTCGCACTAAAACATGTTGAGAACTAGCTCCTTTTTCAGGCTCAATTTGAGTGCTGAAAGACTCCTCAGATGAATGAAAGCTAATATCAAAGGGATCATCAAAGCATGCAAAATGAGGCAAACATAATGATGCATGAAGAAAGCTCTCAGACCATGTATCAAGAGTAATAGTGCCACATCATCTACGACTTGATCTCTATTTTTTGAATGACCTCTGATAATGAGTTAGAGCAAGATGATACTAACAAAGGTGGGCTAAATACTGACTTTGCATCCCAATCTTTGACCTCATGATGTAATATACGATATCCCAAAAGTCAAATTATACCTGCAGAAGGAACACTATCTACAACTGACTGGAGTAGATCCTGATCCACAAAACTAAGGTGATTTGTAACTCATTCTAAAGGGACATCGCGACTATGTCTTATATTAAAATTAACCACTCAATCAGAAAGATCATACCCTATTAGAAGATATGAATCAAAGGGTATAATGCAAGATGATTGAGAAAATGAGTCTTTAAAAATGTCTCTGCCCATAAACATGTACTGATACCATAATAAACAATCCTATAATTTGGCTAAATAATATGGATCATAAGCTTTAATTGTGGCCTATATCTACTCCTCACAAGGCTCTATAAGAGGCATATCATTTGGTATATTTCAATTAAATATTGTAACAAATCTGAAATGAGAAGCATATAAATTTTATGGACATCATAAAAAGATGATAATATTATAATTTGTAAATGAACTATGCTTGTGGGCTTTAATTCAATCTTATCTAAACTTTAAAGAGTTTAGATTTATATTTAGATTCAGTTATTTTTTGACTTGATAGATGCAAATTTGTATTTAGATTCGATTCATTTTGAACATATCTATTGACCTCATTTTTGGATGAGGTTAATATCATTTTGAAATCAATAATTAGAATATCCTAATCTTACATAGGAATCTCTAATTCAATGCTTGGACACTATACCTAGTGGCCTAATACACATTCCTTGGGTTTGTTCTAACCTAATGGCTTAGGTGGATTCAACCCAATTTTCAAATTTGGATTAAGTCAAATCATCCAAATAAATTAAATTAAAATAAAATTAAAACAAATGAGTGAATCTAAAACTACACCAAAGTCAGTCTAATCAATCCATTTGGCATAAGTTTGACTTGGTTTGGTCCAAAGTCAAAGGATAACCCATCAAGAATTTGACCAAATGAAATCATTTCAAATATTTCAAATGATTAAATAAATATGTTTAATCATGAATCTAAAAGAATTCAAATTTATTTAGGGCTTGATTGGGTTAATTAGATCTAAATGAACCTAAATAGGTCCTATTGGTTCAAACCCAAATAAAATTGAAATCAATTCAATTTGATTACTCAAAATAATTTAGAAATGATAATCAAATGTAATCCAACCCATCATTGGGTCTATTTTGGTCAAATTGATTAGTTGACCCAAATGAAAGCCAAGTTTAACCCATTAAATCCAACTTTGGGTCAACTGAGTTCAAATTAAAATCTAATTAAAATTTAATGAAATCAATTACTCCAATTTATCTCACATGTGATCAAGCATGATTGGAGTCAAAAAATCCAATTGGATCAAATTGGTCATTTGAACCCAATTGGAACCCATTTAGGTTTAAATGGGTTGAAATGAAAGGAAATCCAAAATTAATTCAATTTTAAATGAATTAATTAAATCAAAACCTAGTCAATCATCAATTAATAATGATTAAACTCAAAATTAAAAGAATTGAATCAAAATTAAACCACTTTGAATCCAAATCCTTATATTGGATTCAAATTTCAATTGCAAAATGCAATTTTTTGACCGTAGATCCTTCAAAACACAGGCAGACTGCATACCCCAAATGGCACTACGGTGAGGTGCGACACTACATCGCACTACCACCGCAGTGCCAAACGCACCCTAAGTCTTTAAAAAAAATCTTTGGATATGTTGTATAGAATTGACATGGAGAATAATATAATACTGCTAACGAAAGTACATGCGAGAAAGAAATCAATATCAATTTAATTTTGAGCATTTCCAAATTCAAGTTAAAAAACCTACCATAGATGATATTGACGAGTTATTGAGGGATAGAATTGGTCCAAATAATGAGAAATTTAAATGTGATTGATGGATATGAGAAGAGAGAAAAATCATCAAGTGATGGTGATAAGTTTACAAAATTAATAGAAGATGAATCAAACCTTTTATCTTAGTTGTAAATCATTTTCAAAGTTAATCATTTTGCAAGTATTTCATTTTAATTGTTAACAATCTTGGAGATTAAGGTCTTTTCATATATTACTTGAGTTATTGGTCGATGATTTCTTGTAAACGATTTTGCTACCTAAGAATACATGTGGTTAAAAAGTAATGAAAGCTAATAAAGGATATACAAAGATTTACACATGTCCTAATAATTGAACAGTATTTTTGAGGGATAAATCTAATGAGGAGATGCCATATTTATAATTCATCAAGATAGGTTTTTTAAGCAGAGGTGAAATTTTATTAGTGAAAGAAAACCCAAATAAAATTAGCTAAAGGTGTTTGACTTTTTTCATTAATCCTTATACTTTAGAGACTATCCAAAACAAAAAAGTCTACTGAAGTTATGAACTGACATGATTAATACATAAATAAGAATGGGTTGTTGTGACAACTAGTAGATGGAGAAGCATGAAAAATATTTGACTCCCATTATCTATATTTTGTTCAAATCCATGAAATATTTATCTTTGTTTGGCCAATGATGGAATCAATCCATCTAATATTATGAATAGTATATAAAATGTTTGGCCTATCATTATAGTTCCTCATAACATGCCTCTTTGGATTGGAATGAAATATTTTTTTTATTTTGTCCGCAATTATATCAGGAGAGAAGAGTCTAAGTAAAGATATTAATATTTATCTTCAACCTCTTATTCAAGAATTATGTAAACTTTTGCATGGACTACAAAGATATGTCATTAGACAAACTTTGAATATGCAATATGATGTGGACTATTAATAATTTTTCGATATGATATGCTATTTAGGAGGAACACTTAAGAAACATTTTCTTGTCCTTGTTGTGCCCAAAATACAAAATCTTTGTGGTTGTACAAATGTAAGAAATTCTTCTATATGAGTCATTTGCATTAGCTCCCAACAAACCTCATATTTTGTTGTCAAAAACATAATTTTGATTACAGAGGAAGCATGAACTAGACCTATGAGGATCAATGGAATTGATGTTCTATCATACCTATAGAATTTGGAATTTACTTTTCATAAAACTAGTAAAGGTAAGTCTACATCATTAAAAGAAGAAACAATTAAAGTTGATGAACAAAATGATTATTTGCGAAGAAATCAATTTTTTTAACTAGCCTTATTGTGATTATAACCTACTACCTCTCAATGTAGATATTATGCATGTAGAAAAGAATATCTATGATAATTTCATTGGAACCTTATTAGACCTTGATAAATCCAAGAATAACTTATAAACACGTCAAGAATTAGTTGAAATTAGAGTAAAGAGTGAACTATACTTATATATTAAAAGATGGTACCTACATTCGCCAACCTCCTTTCACTATATCAAAGCGGGACAAGTTAATTTTTATCAAGTTTTGAAAGATTTGAAACAACCCAAAGGTAATGCAGCAAATATGTATATGTATATAAATATTAATGAGTGTAAAATTATAAGTCTCAAAACTCATGATTGTTATGTTCTTATCAAAGAAATTTAACCAATTACATTAAGGACTTCACGGCTATCAGAGGAGGTGGAGAGTACTGTTGTGCAGGTATTAAGAATTTTTAAATATATTTGTGCCATAATAGTATTACAATAATTATATGTCAGCTAAAAAAATTTTCTCCCATCATTTTTCATGATCAAGGTTCATCTACCTATACATGGAAGAAGTCAAATTCAGTGGACCTATGCAATGCAAATGGATGCATCCATTTGAGAGGTAACATATAACTACATAATATTTATTTGATGTTTCATATTTTACCACTCATCTATGCTTTTATCATCCACAAAATTTTTAATACTAAGGATTATGTTGACAATAAAGCATATATATTATTGAGAAAGGGATATCTTTTAAATCAAAATGTTTAGAGGGATCTAAGTTACTCAATAACTCCTCAAGCATTAGATATTTATCTTATGAAATGAGATTGCATTATAAATTTTCAAGTGTTGGAATTTCATTAAACGAGTTGACAACATATATTCTAAATGACAAGGCTTGCATGCAATCTCATAGATATGTACTCCAACATTATGATAATATAACATCATATAAGGACATTTTTTAAGGATGGTTAGAAAAAATATAGTTTCACACATATTTAATAACTTCAATGTTGAGAAACTTATAAATGAAAGATTTCATAATTGATGAGTAGTAAGTGCAAAATTTTGTTAATTTATTGTTAGCTTATGTTCTTATTAGATGACTATAGAAAATTCTTGTGTAGGTCTTGGGTAGTAATGATCTACTAATATCTTATGAAATTAAGGCTCCTTCTAAGGGGGAAAATAAGCTTTCAAAGAGGTATAAAGGATTTCAAATTAATGGTTAAGACTTTCACACAATTTTTCCTGATGAGAAAAAGAAGACAGAACAATGGTGTCAAAAATACTATGGAAATGGAAAACTTCAGTTACTACAATCAAGTTACTGACATCATTAATATCAATTATTCTGATATATTTTGTTGTGCACTATACAAGTGTGATTGGGCTAATTTCAATGCCATTGATATGAAACAAGATCAATATGTATATATTTTAGTAAACTTCTCATGCCCAATTCATACAAGAGATAAGTTGGAAGATGAGACATTTATTTTCTTGACATAAGTAGAGCATATTTTCTACATATAAGAACTTAACAATAAAAATTGGAATTTTGTTATTATTGTCAAAATGAGGATATCATCAATTCAAGCATTGTTGTCAATTATATTTTTCATGTAAGTTAACACTCTTATAATTTTTAATGACATTTAATTGATCTAATGTGATACAACTTTTTATAATTTACAAGAATGACTAGATATAATTTATTAAGAAAAGTCAAAAAAGGTCATACCCAGAGCTAGATCCAATAGAAAAAATAATTAGAGGACATTTGAAAATCCCTCTGTTAGTGCACACTTATTCAGGTAGAGAATGAGTGCGGTCACACACATCAACTAATACATCAATCAGTTAGTGCACGAATCTCATTATCAGATGATGGAATTTGGCTCATTGATACTTACACTTTACTAGAATTGTCATATTAAGTGATCTTTCAAAATATATAATCATTTATATTTTGATTCTAACAAGCATGATGCCCTATAAAGCATTGGGGGTATACCACATTGAAGAAATTTAAATTTTGCCTTTAGGAACAGAGTACATATCAAGATCAATGAGAATGGTGTTTCATGTAACATTTTAGAGTCCATTCTTTAAGGATCATATATGAGTTATTACTAAAACCCTATATTGGCACTAATCTTTGTGCAATAAGGGTATGGAGCCGTTCAAAAGAGGATGCTTGCATAATTAGCAGTATAAAATGTATAATTAAATTTTAGTTTTTGTTTAATATTTGTTATTGCTCTTTATGTTAATTATGTTTGTAGTCTAAATTTGAAATTTCCTGACAAATGCACCTTTAGATTCTTAAATCTTTAAGTGATAAGGGGTGCAATCATAAGACTATTTTAAGGTCTGAATATTGGGATAATAGACCTATTAAAAACTTTTGGAGGTTGTACTAATAGGAGTTGATGTAACTGTTGATGTTTTAATTTTTTTTTAAAAAAAAGAGGGGGAGTATAAATACCCTAATCGCACCTTTGATGTCACCCAAAACCATTCAAAAGGGGAGTGAGAGCGGTTGGAGCCTCATTCGGCTATGAGAGAGAATAAACCGAGTGATTGAAGGAGATCTTCACCTAAGCTGGAGAAAAAGTAAAAGACTAAGAGAAAGAAAAGGAGATAAGATCAACTACCCTTACGCCATTGCACCGCTACGAAACTCCATCACTGTTGCCTTCCTCCTCATAGCGTGAAGAAGCCCTAATCACCGCCTCTCATCACTATTGTCAGTGGAGTAACCGAATAGAGCACCTCAGCTGACCTTCTCTTCCTCTCTTTGTGTGAAGAAGAGCCAAGCTCTCCCCCTTTCATGCATAAAGACTGAGCCTCTCAAGCCCTAGCTAACCTTCACTTGCTTATTTCAAGTGAAATAAACTCATATTTCAATTGTTCCCCTCTTCCTAAAGGAAGACTTGGAAAAGGCTAAACCATTGAGAGTGAAATAAAAACCATTTTAAAGCACTGACTTTAGGTAAATTATAAAAAAAATAATTTTTTTTATAATTTTGTTGCTCCATAGGACAAATCAAAGGCCTCCATCATTGATCATGGATCCAGTGCAAGATAAAATTACCTCCCTCCATCGATCTTTGATCCGGAGCAAGGGAGAATGCACAAGCATGCGATTTCACAAAATAAGACATCATCAAACCATCATTTTTCCCAAATAATAAATAATTAACTCAAAATTTTAAACAATTTGATATTAAATAAACCACAGGTTTAAAATTTGAAGGCATGCATCTGTCAATCTTGGATCCGGCCAGAAAATTTACAAACACCTCCAACATCGATCTTAGATCCGATATGAAATAAACACACCTCCCTCCGTCGATCTTGGATCCGAAGTAAAGAAGAAGAGTGCTCATCCAACTAAATTTTGCTGAATATAGCACTGCTAAGCCATTATGCTACCAAATTTCTCAATAGACTTAAATTTTGATCAAAATTAAAAGAGATCAATTAAAAATATATGTCAAAGAGAAGTGAACTATTGATTTATCTCAAATGCAAAACAAAATTGTGCAATCTAGATATATTTCAATCAATCTTAATAAAATTGATCGAATAAGATTTAAATCAATTATTTATCTCAAATTTAAATCAAAGACATACTTTAAAGATGAAATTTAAGATTCATCTTAAACATCGAATCAACAATGCATCTCAAATAATGAATCACATAAAGGAGATTAAGTCAAAGACTTATCTCAATATTGAATCAAAGGTTCTTCCCAACATGAAATTAAGGATTTATCTCAAAACATCTAAATGAGGTTATATCAAAAATTCAACCTAAACATAATTGAATTTGAAATTAGAATTATAGCAAACATAAAATAACATTTAAGCCAACCTATAATGGCATTCCATTGGATATAAGTGCAATCATTATTCGCAAAGCAAACTCTATATACTAAACATTTGCTTTCTAACATATTTAAGTCCATCTTGTGTTTGCAAAGAAAACATCACTCCAACAATTATGGCATTCCAAAATGATGTAAGTCCAGCATAGATTCATAAATTGAATCCAATCCTACCTAGCATTCCAATAAATGTAAGCCCAATCATTCGTTCGCAATGCGAACTTCTCTAAAATCATAATATTGAGGATCAAAAGGCAGATAAAGATGCTAGCTAAATTAGTAGTGCTTATACGAGATCATGTAGTTGTGTTAAATACTAGATTTACATGGTACATAAAATAACCATGTTATGTAAAAATAATAGTGATGCATATACTTCAACATAATTATTAGCACATTTGTGGGTATAAGTAATGTTGTTTCCTCATCAAAAATTACTTTATATTTGTTTAGCGAACAATTAAATAAAATTCTTGAACTCTCTTTATAAAAAAACAAAAAAAAAGAGAAAAACCTATCCTTTAAGTTTTGCAAAACAAACACTTCCTCCCAAGTTAATTTTGTCATGACTCAGCCTGAGAGTTTGGAGAACTAAAGCGGAAATAGACAATCAAATCTATATTTAAAACATTCTAACGGTATTATTAATATAAAAGAGCAAATTAAACTTATCATTTTAAATTTGTAAGGCATTTATAGTTCACTATATATATTATGTTTTATATTCATTACAATCACAGCTTTAAAATAAACATTTTACTATATACATTCTCATCTTTCATTCATCTATAATGTGAAAGATTATCCTAAAAATGATCATCAACTAAAAAATGAGCTAAACAACTCAATAGATAATTTTATCTAAAGTTACCATAATTCAAGAATTAAAAAATAATGTACATGTCGTTTATCAATATCATCTCTTTTTGAAAAAAATGATGAGAAAATTGAATCATAAAAGATTAGAATCAAGAATTGTTCATCTTTTCTTTTTCATTTTTATATCTTACTTTTTACTTTATAATGCACTCATCACAAAAGCTACTATCTAAATGTTACCTAAAAGGAACACCATTACATTATCTTTACCAAACACTATAGGAAAACTGTAGTTTTTCGGTGAAAAAATCAATTGAAAATCAAGCCAAACCTGTTAGAAATGTAAGTTCCCGATGGATTCACTCCCATCGATAAAACTTTAGTTGAAAATGCATTCTAACGATCAATTTATTCATCAAAAAAGAGTTTTTAGTGGATTTTTGATGATTTTTTGTTAGAAATTTTTTTCAATGAACTGGCCGAAAATTCTCAAGCAGAATTTTCAACATAATTTTCAACAGAATTTCCATTGAAAATTTATAACGCCAGGTTCCATTGGAAATCCACCAGAAATTTTGCCATCAAAAATTTCCTACCCATCAAAAAACCTTGTGATAGTTCGTAATGACCTACTAGTAAAAAAAAATCCATCGAAAGTCCAACAAAAATATATACAAATTTGAAAAAAATATATATGAAAGAGCTTTGCATATATTCTAATTTTTACACCTAAAGAAAAACTATATAATAACAACAAGTAAAAAACTACAAGTACAATAGTAATCTATTATGTATAATATATTAAAGGAACTTAATTTTAAGCTTTATAGAAAGCTTAGTTGCAAAGATGAATAAAGTATATTATAAAGAGAGCAAGCAACCAAGCAAATAAAATAAAGTGCAGAAAAAATTTAAGAAAGGAGGCACAAATATTTTTATGTGGTTCTACCAAAGCCAAAAAACCAGCCCATGTCTACGTCTAATCACCTTGGCTAGGAATTCACTAATAGAAAAGATATTACACTCAATCTTGCATGCTTTCCTACATCGGTTATATACAACCCCAACACTTTACAACAAGAACAATAAAAAGAAAATTACAATTTGTATATCTAACTCTCAATTTTAAAATGATTTTACAATCAACCTAATACTGCACAATCATAAGACAGATAAAGAAAAGAGATCTCAATATTTATGTTATATGATTAATGATTAATGATTTTGAAAAGAAGCAACCAACAACTCAACTTTAAATTCAATGAAGTACTTTTAAAAATATTTAATGGAATTTTGCATAAGATAATGATTTTGTTGGTGAGCATGTTCGGGAGTATGAAAGATTTAATGGAAGCTTGCATAAGATTTAATTCAATGAGTCTAAAGGTTGTCCTTTTAGTAGATCTAAAACTAAATATATGGAGTGTAATTTTTGTTGTAGAAGTTCTAGTGGTGGTGTTGTAACATTGGGTCACCAAGTCATTAAAAAGAGTGAGTGATTCAGATATTTAGGCTCTATTGTTCAAAATGATAGTAAAATAGATAGAAATGTTATTAGTAGAATTCAAGTTGGATGGTTGAAGTGATGGAATGCATATGGTCTGTTGTGTGATAGAAAAGTATAGCTTAGACTTAAGGAAAAATTTTATAAGATGGTGGTATTATGGTGCAGAGATGAGAATGCTCCAATGGATGAGTGACTTTACTCTTAGAGATAAAATGCAAAATGAGTATGTTCAGGAAAAATTTGGCGTAGCTCCAATGACAGATAAGAGAGTCGCCTTAGATGATTTAGCCACATAAAGCATCGATCGTCCGATGACCCGGTTAGAAGAGTAGATGTATTATATTTACCTTATGTTAAGAAAGGAAGAGGTAGACCTAAAAAGACTTAGATAAAATGTATAAAAAATGACCTTAGTTTATTCGAATTAAATGAGAATTGACACATAATAGGACACAATAGAGAAGAAAGATTCATGTAGCCAACCCCACATAATGGGATAAAGGCTTGTTGTTGTTGTTGTTGTTGTTGTTGTTGCATAAGATGAAAGATTAAAGATGTTGGCACAAACTATAAATCAAAGAAAAATAAAGACAAAATCTTAAAAAATAAAAATCAAAACCACATGAAAATCCTTTTTAAGTTACTTGAATATAAATGAAAAGAGAATTCAAAAGATCTTACTTTAAAGACACACAAATCTATTTCATTTAAAACATCAAAAGATTTAAATGAAATAGAGAATCTTAGTCAAGTCATTAATGTATGATCAATGAAAGCAAATGATTAATTTTGATCTTTCCAAAACTTTAAAAAAGTTTGAAATGTTTGAAATAAATCTGCACTTGAATGATGTTGAAGATATAAAGAAAAGAGATGATCTCTTCACTAAATCTTTAATGTATATCTCGGCCAAAGTGAAATCAAAGGAGAGAAGAAAGGCTTTAGCACTTGAACTCAAGAAATTCTCCAAGAATTTGATTAGCAAGAGATCGACCAAGTTGGAGAGAAGCAAGAAGAACTATAGCTTAGGTATAACCTCATTAAAATAGATGAGAGGGTCCACCAAACATGAAAAAAAAATAGGAGGGAAAGGAATATGAGGGAAATTCACATATGAAAGAATTTTAATTTTGAAAAATTGGCACAAGCAAATAATTTGAAATAAATTCAAATTACATAAAGTTGGCCAATCAAGAGAGAAAAGAGAGGGAGAGATCACTTAGGTTAATTAAGCAACCTCAATTTAATTTACTATCATGAGAATTTTGGCCAAAGCAAGTTCAATGGGAGGGAAAATAAATAAGGTGAGTAATTTGAATTCAATTAGAAAATCACATAATAAAAAGATTGAATTCAATTTGAATTAAGCATAAAGCAACTTTTCAAAAAATTTTATGGTGAAAAATTGCTTTTGAGAACCAAAGTTGTTAGAGTGTGATGGCTATCAAAAAGCTATTATTTAAAATTTTCAAAAATAAAAATATTTGTAACACACACAGCAGCTTTTCAAAAAATTGTTTTCCCCAAAAGATACAACTTCCCCAAACAAACCCTGCATCTAGTTAGGTTTTTAAAACACTTGAAATAAAATATTAGTTCCAACTAATTATATATTTGTTATCATCAAAATCAATTGCATAAGCAATAAGGCTCGTGGAGCCAACAATCACCCCTTTCTGATGATGACAAACAAACTTATGTTCATAGTGTTTAGAGGTGAAGATGAAAGTGATCCTTCATCTTCTTTTAAGCAAATATTCATTTAAGTAATATAGCAAATTTTGCAAATAAAGGTTAAATAAATTGCAAACAAAATAAAATAAAACATGAAGCGAAGTAAAATCAAATAGCTAACCAAAATATATGTTAGTAACAAAACAAAATAGCTCTCCTATATGTTATTTGAAAAACAATAATAGAAAATTTTTGAAAGACAAACAAATATATTTCTCCCTTTTAGCAGCATCAAAAGGATGCAAACAAGTAAAATATATTGAGAATAAACTTCATTTAAATAGATGGATCTAACCTGTCAAGTATATATCCCAAAGTACAAAAAATTTTTCAAGTAAAGATTTTGTAAAAATGTCAGTAATGTACAAATTTGTACTAATAAATTCAATATTAACATTACATTTACAAACATGATCCTTAATAAAATGGTGTTTAATCTCAATATATTCAATCCGTGAGTACTGAATAAGATTTTTAGTTAAACAAATAACACTAGTATTATCACATCAAACAGGAATGTGTTCTAGCCTAATTCCAAAGTCTTCTAATTATTGTTTTAACTAAAGAACCTGAGCAACATAACTTCCAATAGTTATGTACTAAGCTTCAATAATAGAAAGAGCAACAAAATTTTATTTCCTAAAAGACCAAGACACCAGAGATGATCCTAAAATTGACCTGTGTCTAATGTGTTTTTCCTCTCTTTTACAACCTATAAAATCAACACCAGAATAATCAACCAAATTACATGACAAGGAATGTTTATAATACCACAAACCTAACCTAAAAGTGTCCATAAAATAATAAAATATATATTTGACTGTAGTTAAATGAGATTTCTTAGGAGCATCCTAAAAATGAGCACACAAACAAATAATAAATAAAATTTCAGGCCTACTAACAACAAGGTATAAAAGTGAACCTATCATACACCTATAAAGCTTTTGATCAATGAGTTTACCTGATTCATCTAAGTCTAATGTAGTGGAAGGGTTCATGAGAGTTTTACTAGATTTGAATCTCTTCATGTCAAACATTTCTAACAAATCTTTTGTACGCTTGGTTTGACAAATAAAAGTGTCATTTTCTTGTTGTCTCACTTAAAAAATCTAAGAAAAAGTTAAGTTCTCCCGTCATACCTATTTTAAATTCTTTATACATCAAAGATGAGAACTCAACACATAAAGATTCATTTGTACTTCCAAATAAAATTTCATCTATATATATTTATACAATAATCAAGTCATCACCTATGTTTTTGGGATATAGAGTGGCACTCTATCCTTTCTAAGCCTATGGTCAATAAGGAAACTACTCAATCTATCATACCATTTATGAGAACCCTATTTTAAATCATATAAAGTTTTCTTCAATTTAAAAACATGATAAAAAATTATGGGCTCTCAAAACCTACGAGTTGTTCAACAAATTAATCTAATTAATTGAAACAACCACTAAGCTTGTTTCAGTAATAAGTGAAAAAATTGGTGTCCCATAAAAATAAATAAAAACATGGTTGTCAAACAAAAAAAAACAAAAAAGAAGAAAATTCCAAAAATGGACTACAAATATTCAAGTATATTTTTAAGCATAATTATTATACATACAATTCCATTAATTTGATAGTTTTATTTGACACAATTTATACAATAAACCTTTGATGATTGGCCACAATTAAGGTGTTCATTACCATTATCTCTTTGGTTTAGTTGTATTATCATGACCAACCATTTAGTTGAGTGGTATCACCTTTGATCTTTAAGTGGGGATCTATGATTCTGTTCATGTAACATAAAACAAATTGAAGCCTATCAAGTGCTTGACAATTCTTACATCAGATTTAATTAAATTTACTAGAAAATATTTATTCTCAAATTTTATCTACATAAAAGGACCTAAGAAATCAATGTTTTGTGGTTGTAAGCAATCATATAAGTAGTAATTTTATGTCTAGGAAGGTTATTTAATAGAAAAGAAGAGAAGCTAAGATGAAAATGAAAATTAACTCTCAACTAGCCAAGATATCTTCCGCAAAAAAATATTTATAATGCATAACATTTAAATTTTATTTATTTATAAAATTAATAATTGTTATTTTTTAAATTGTTAAATTCATATTTTTTTTAATTACATCTACCACAATTAAATTATTTAAAGTTTAATAAAATATAAATTTAAATATGATTTTATTGTAAATTTCAAATTTTGAATAAAAATAAAAAAAAGCTATGATGAAGTTAGATTTATGAATTATTAAATGGTTGTTTATGATTATTTTCTATTTTTATTTATATTTTAATTATTTTATTTATTGTTTTATTTATATTTTATTGTTAAATGAAAACACATTTCGGATCTATTTTATTTTTAAATTTTTTATTAAATTTTGCCTTAGATTGTAATGACAGACGACAGTGTCAACCAATAATGGCAACTGTCACAGTAGGCAAAAATAGTGGTGGTTAACGATGTCTAGCAATGGTGGTAGTTAATGGGGCCAGCTAACAATGATAACTCACATCAATGGCTAAGAATAGGAACCAATAATAGGTAAAGGTGTTGGTTGTTAATGATATCTTAAAAGTTCTTTTAATATTTTAAAATATAAGTTAATTTAAAAACATTTAAAGAATACAAATCAAAATTATTTTTTAAAATATAAAATGATTTCAAATGGGGCTTAAAATTTAAGTATCATCATCTTTATAATTACAAATATTATTATTATTATTAAAATTGCATCAAACTAAGAAAAACTCTAATGAACATTACCACATTTTTATATTTTTTTCTTGTAGAAGTAGTCAAAAGCATGAATCAAAATAAAATAAGTTATCAAATTAATTATATTTGATGATAATAGCTCGATATAATATATAGTTTTTAATGTAAATAAAATAATATATTTATGACTATGGTCTATTTGAGGCAATTGTAGCAGTATGAAAATGCAATGGTGAAGTTATAGTAGAAGAAACTGTTGTGAGAAGGCTATTTCAATAGAAATTATTTTGTCATTTAGTAGAAAGCTATGAAATCGTTGTATTGTAGTTGTTTCTAAAACAAATGACAAAATTATCCTTTATATATGTATTGTTAAGTGTAAAGAATACTTTGTTTTTCGGAAGACTATTTTATTTACAAAGAGTAATAATGCCCTTCAAATATGAATTGAGTTATTTTTTATGTTTCATTAACAATGGTTCATCAGGATAACAAAAAATGCAATGTCAAAAAAACCTTTAAAAAATTCATAAATAACTATAAGTTCATTGAGTTGCATTAGAAGACAAGCATCAAATAACACTGAATAATAACATGAACTTTTAAGATTCCAATTATAATAAATAATATCATCATAATATTACGCTTGTTGTCCAAATGATCTAGTCTTTTGAAAACTTGTTACTCTAATGTTTCTTTCCACACATGATCACTATTTGAAGTTATCTATTTATATTTGTTTTCCAATCTAAAAACTACAATCATCTTATGTTCAATTTTAAGATGCCTATAAAATTTTTTCACATAGTTTCCCTCTCAACGTAAAGTAATTAGCATTACAAACTATAGGTATAGTAAACAATTCTAAAGGCAATTGAGATCCTTGAACTCATTTTTTCTGAGAGATATTGGTATAAGCAATCAAAAACAGTAATAAAAATATATTACTATTATAGAATTAAATTTCGAGAGCAAATTAAAACAAAAGGTTAACATTATATTGAAAGTAGTTGTTCAAAAACTTACTAGTATTAATATGCATGCAAACATTGCTATGTAAAGTTTAATATATTTAATAGTAATAGCTCTAATATCTCCTCGATGGAAAAATAATTACAACAAAAATATTAACAAAAAATTGAATGATATCATAATGCACCTAATAGCAATGATTCTCACATCACTTACGAAGTAAAAGCATCTATGATTTGATCTTGTAATATGATCATCTCCTCCCCCCTCCCCCATCTCAAAACTAAATTTAAAAACAACAACATCTAGTTCAGTTCTTCATAAATAATAGAA
>CM038216.1:153880285-154070540 GCA_021442155.1 Cymbidium sinense
AGAGCACAATATGAGAGGCTTAGAGCTTAGTAGTCTCCACTTCCACCTCCTTTTCCACTACCTCGGCCACCATAAAGGCCACCTCAGCAGCCTATACAATGACAATACCAGTACTCACCACTAAGTAGCTACTATCCACCTAATATTGCTGACAAACTCAACACGCTATATTCATTCAAGAGAGAGATAGTCAAGAAAATCTTAGAAAATTTTCTTAAAAAGCCTGACTTTTAGCTGCCCAAACCTAGAAAGCCAGAGGAAGTGGGTAGGAGTGATGATCTTAACTACTGTCCCTACCACCGCATGCTAGGCCATATCTTAGAGAATTGATTTACATTCAAGGATTGACTTAAGAATAACTACAAGTTAGGAGCCATAGTGATCCCTAAATAATACCTAGTGGAACATCCTTATGGTTCCATTAAAGTAATCTTTATGGAGATATCAGATCCTCTCAAGATAAAATAAAAGGTTGGAATATCTCTTTATCTCATACCTCTAAAAAGATCATCTCTAAGCCCAAGAAATTTTTTTTGTAGGTGCCTAACTTAGCTTAGACCTCCAACACCAAGAAAGGTTTGCTAGTTGTGAGGGATAACTTGAGGAGGGTGGAAACCTTGCAGCATCAACAGCCACCATATGCCCGAGATAGGTCAATAACACCATCACCATCTGAGTCCAGCATTTCCTCTTCCACTGTTGTAGCTATCACTTCTACTAGCTCTACCACCACCAGTAGGAGTGTTGTATCCATGGATGAGGGCACTCAGCCACTCAAGCCACTTACTTTACTTCACTTTTATCATGTACCTCCCAAATTAAAGAAATCAATGAGTAAGATTAATTCCACTTACATCTTTTCTACTTTTGATGAACTCAGTGGTTTCATTCATATTGATAACTCTCCAAGTCACAATAATAATAATTTAAATGATTCTGATCAATTTCACTTAGATTCAGAAATAGATTGTCCTTTTCTAAATCTCTAAGGTTCACCACTTGAGATAGATTTTGGAGTCGTCCAACTCTTATGATCCTTTAGGAGAAGTTGTAGGTATACCCGATGAGCAAGTAGAACTTTCCACAAGCTCCTCATAACAAGAAGTCATTGAAGTTAACCTCTGTAGTGGAAAAATTCTACCTCCTAGGGTAATACCTCAAGACAAGGGTAAATAGGTCATTGGTTCCAATGAGCAAATAGCCCCTCCACAAGATTCTTCGCCCTTAGATATGCTTGTGGAGGACCAACCCAAAGTTGACTACAACATCTTGGTGCATCTTAGAAAGTTTTTAGCTAAGCTAAGCATATATAACACCCTTTTTTATCCAAATAAATGAGGGAGTCACTAATCAAAGCATTGCTTGGCCCTGAAATATGCTTAGCTCTGTTGGCTGCTACTGATTTAGCTATAGAGGAGGCATGTTATTCAATGGAAGTTCTAGGAATCACTTTCTCAAATGAAGACATACTACTAGGGATAATAGAGCACAATTGTTCCCTCTATATTATAGTGGATGTTAGCAAGTTCAGGTTATCTAAAGTGTTGGTTGATCCAGGTGCATCAATAAATATTATGAGTCTAAGAACCCTTGCCTACTTGAGGATTGACATCTCTAAACTTCAATCTAGAAAGATAATGTTGAAAAGATTTAATAAATAAGGCAAGAGGGCCTTAGGTTTTATAATGTTGCCATTGGAGATAGATGATTGGATGACTGAGGCCAAGTTTCATATAATAGACTCATATATATTTTTCAATGCTTTTCTAGCGCTACATTAGATTCATGCGAACAACATGGTTCCATCATCCTTACATCAGTGCATCAAGTTCATTAGGGATGAGATTGAATATTGTGTCAAAGGAGATCTCAAATCATTTGCAGTACATGAGGTTAGGATTTAGAAGGATGGGGATTATTATATCCCTAAGAAATAAGATATCTTCTCTTATGAACTTAATCAAAGTAAAAAAGAAAAAGAGAAGTAAGAAAAAAAAGAAAGAGAAATAAAAAATTAAAAATAAAAGAGAAGGGAGTGATAATAAGACATTAGGAAAGAAATAGAGCTTGAGATTAGATTCCACCAATAGTTCATCACTTCATTCGAACAAGTGGTAGGATGATCCGACCTTCACCAAGATGAAGAAGAGGCAAGTCTAAAGGAAGTCCCAGAGATGGTAGACCTCTGTACCTACCACTTACCTGGAGATTTGTTCCAGCATCCAGGAATATACCTACCATCTGCATAGACTTGGAATCTAGTTTAGAGGATGAGTCCTATGTAGTGAGCACACTAGCTACCTCTCTACATCAATAGACACTATTGGAGGTGACACTAAAGCCTGATAGTGATGAAGACCGAGTCCCCAAGCAAACCATGAATGTATTTGAGCCCTTTTTATGTGAAACTGTCAAACAGCATGTGAGCACCTTAGCTCTAACCCGACTTTTCTCACAAAAAGTTGAGGGTTTGGTAGTTAAGAAAGCTCCTAAAATATATGCAAATGCTATGCCTCAAAGATTTTACCTAGTAGCAACATCCTCAAGCTGGGAAGCTAATGTAGAGGCTAAGGATGAATCATTCAAAGAATTAATAAAATTACTTTATGGTTTGTACTCGCCTTGTGTTTTAAATTTGGCAAAGAAAATTTTAATTTTGCATGCATGGTCTAAGCACATGTCAGAGTACTTTGAAAAGATATGGGACAATAAATGTAAGAACCCTAAATCAAGACCAAAATTACTACTTCAAAGATAATAGGCCTGACGATGATGATTGTTAGTCATCATCACCAATCATCTAGAATCGATAGGTTCTTTTTAAATCACTTTAACTCATATGAAGAGGTGTATTTTGAAACTTTAGAGGAACCAATTGATCTTCAAGTCAAAGATGCACCCCTAGAATTCGAAGAGAAAATCAAATCAACCATCGATGAGCTCAAAAAAATCAACTTGGGCACTGAATACCATCCATGCCCAACATTCATCAATTTCTTATTGAATGAATCTAAAACTAATGACTTAGTTAGGCTACTCACTAAGTTAAAGGACTACTTTGCATGGAGCTACAAAGAAATACTTGGATTAGCTTTTAAAGTCATAGTTTATAAGCTAACAATATATGCTAGCATTAGCTTCATCAAGCATGCTCTTAAACATGTGATTGAACATTGAACAACAAGTCATTTTCGAAGTAAAAAAATTAATTGATGTTGGCTTCATCGGGGAAGAAAAATACTCTACCTGGTTGGCCAGTGTATCCTTGTTAAAAATAAGAATGACCAAATTCGCATATGCATCAATTTTAAGGATCTAAACAAGGCATCTCCTAAAGATGAATTTCCACTACCGATACCAGAATTGATGGTGGACATCGCCTCATCTCATTTGTTCTTCTCTTTTATGGATGGTTCATCTGGATATAACCAAATCAAGATGGCACCTGAAGATGAAAAACACTACTTTTAGAAACCTGATTAGAATCTATTATAATAAGGTCATGCCTTTCATCCTAAAAAATGTAGGTGCCAAATTTCAATGGGCCATGACTCAAATCTTTGACAAACTCATTCACCACCAACTTAAATGCTACATCAATAATCTTGTGGTCAAAAGTAAAGAAAAGGAAGATCATCTCTTTAACCTGAGAGTAGTTTTCAACCGGTTGAGATAATATAACCTTAAAATGAACCCTCTGAAGTGTGCATTTGGGGTAACTTCAGGGAAGTTTCTGGGGTTCATTGTCGTACATTGCTAGATTGAGATTGATCTGGAGAAGATCAAAGTGATATTGGGAATGCCACCCCATAAAAGTATAACTCAACTCAGATCATTCTAAGAGAGGTTGGCACATCTAAATATTTTATATCCAACCTATCAAGCAGATGTCAACCATTCTCAGCACTAGTCAAGAAAGATGTTAAGTTCAAGTGGGATGAAAAATGCCAATATGCATTTGAAAGTATCAAGCAATACCTCATGAAGCTGCCAGTTTTAGCAGACCCTATCCCAGACAAACCCCTTATACTCTACACTATTGCATTGTATGACTCCCTTGGTGCTTTGTTGGCCCAAGCCAATGATGTGGGGGATAGAGAATATGCTTTACTATCTCAGCATCTGATAGTTCTTGAAAAAAACTATCCTACCATTAAAAATCATTGCCTAGATTTGATCTTCATAGCTAAAAAGCTATGACATTATATGCTCTCTCACAAAGTAAACTTGATTTCTAGAGTTAATCCATTACAATATCTCATGAAGCGGTTGATGCTATTCGGATGGTTAGCATGATGGTCCATGATTTTGTCACATACATCACGTCATACTTCATGTAGTGAAAGGGCAAGCACTTGTAGACTTGGCGCACTCTTCTAGACCCCACTTACTGATGATCTTCTCGATGAACAAATTATGAATTTAAGAGATAGAAATACTCATCGATGAGAGATATATTTTGATGGTGCGGTTCCTCTCAAAGAGAAGAAGTCACAATCTACTCTTTTGGGCAAGGAAGAGGTAGGAATAGTTCTCCTAACACCAGATCGTGGTATAATGAGATTTTTATATCACATATCTGAACCTTGCTCCAATAATGAAGTCAAATATAAAGTTTTGATTGCCAGTTTTGAGTTAACCATCTCTTTAGGCATCCAAGCATCAGTATATTCAGGGATTTATAGCTAGTGGCCAACCAAATTACTGGGTCCTATAAAGTTCTAAAGCCCAAACTCCATGACTACCATAAGTATACTATGCAGTTACTAGCCCAAATCCAAGAGGTCACAATCTATAAGATCTCTCGAGGAGATAATGTCATAGCGGATGCCTTAGCTATGCTCGCCAAAGAATTGTCATATCAAATGATGAGTCCATATCAATAGAGGTTCACAATAGACAGATCCTACCTCTTATTGATGTTGAACTCATCACCAAACACACTTTAAGGAGGAGGTTGCAATTGCTGAAAAGGATGAAGAGCTAGATTGAAGGCAACCCTTCATTGATTATCTAAACAAAGGCAAACTACCTCAAGAGAAGTCTTAAGCTCATAAAGTCAAGCAAAGAGCACTCTCCTACACTCTCATCAATGGTTTCTTATACTGACAATCCTTTGATCGTATGTGGTTATGCTATTTTGGTGAACACAAAGCCCGTAAGATTGTGACGGAGGTGCATTCAGGATTATGCGAAGCTCACGAGTCTAGTCTCAAGATGATAGCTAAAATTAAGAGACTTGGGTATTACTGGCCAACGATGATCATAGATTGCATGGAGTTGGCCAAACATTGTCACCAATGTCAAGTGCATGGAGTAATTCTACATCAATCACCCAACATTCTACACCTGACTATAGCTTCGTGGCCATTCGAATGTTGGAGTACTAACATAGTGGGTCTGATTGATCCTCCATCATCCAAAGGTCACTGATTCATCGTAGCAGCTATAGATTATTTCTCCAAGTGGGCAGAAGCAATTCTACTTAGGGAAGTCAAAGCTTAGCATGTGCTCTAATTTTTTAGGAAGCATATCATGTAAAGATTTGGAATACCCCACTGAATCATATCCAATAATGGTATCACCTTCAAAAATATCAAGATCAACGACTTCACCGAAAGAAATAACATAGATTGGAGGTATTCTACCATGTACCACCCACGGGCAAATGGTTTAGCGGAAGCTTTCAACAAAACTCTCAAATATGGTGTTAATTAAATCTAGTGAGGGAACAAAGAGTCTAATGTTATCCCTTAACCAACTTATATTCATTAAGTGATCCAAAATGATTTAGATGTTTTTTTTAAAACTTAATTAAGATTTATTAAAACATTTTGCTAATTAAGCTCAAAATAATCCAAAATTAATTATACCATAAATATATAAATTATGAGAAAATTCTTAAATATGCATGAGGACAATAAAAATAAGTAACAAAATCTCTAAGTCATTTGGGTGATTACTTACACCAATTTAATTTTTGATAATTAGGTAATTACACTTGAAATACACTAAACTAATTTGAGATTTTTATTTCATTCTCCAATTATCACCTAAAAAAACTAGGGATAGTTCATTCATAATTTTTTTTGGATCATGGATAATTAATTATGAATATTCTTAATTCTAGGTCAATTAATTGAATTATTTAATTAATTAAATCCCCTAAAGCCCAATACTTCAAATTAGTTATAACTAAAGGGTTGAAATTTTTTCTAAAGGCTCTATGATGTCAATCATTGATGACTGAATACTAGAGGATCAATTAATTATATTATATATTTTTTAAAATAAATTAATTAAGATAATTTAAGACCTAGCTTTAAAAATCATATCTTTTAATTAATCAGTCAAACTAACTTGAAATAATTATTTGGATTGGAGAACATCATCAAGAATATTTTCCAAAAATTTCAAGACAATTAGAAGATTAATTTGGGTTTAATTTTATTAATATTCTTTTTCCTTTAAACCTAAATTACTCCTACACTAATGAGTAAATTAGGGCTTTTATTTTTAGTAAATTTATTTATATTTAATCTTTCTTATGAGTATTTGCTTTTATTTAATTGATTTTTTTTATATTTTTTATAATTAGTTATGAGTTTTTAATGTTCTAGGTAATTATGATAATTAATTAATGCTTGATTAAATCCTAATTTATCTGTTTTTGTGATTTAGTGTGATACAATGAGTCTAATTAATTTTTTTAAGATCTCAAATGTTTATTATAGTGATTTAAATTATTTTAATGAATTTTCATAATTTATATAATATTTTTAATTTCTATAATTAATTATTTATTTAAAATTAGTCAATTGACTTTACAAATTAATAAATCTTAAACTAGAAGGCTATTTAACTTGAAATTCTTATGATAAGTAGCCAATAAAATTAAGTTCCTTTTTTAAAAATTTTAACTTAATTAGTTTAGTATTTTAAGGCTAATTAAATAAATATAGTTTTCATTAAAACTCAAATTACTCTTAAAATATATAGCTAAATTTGAATTTTGGCTCATTAGATTCCTCTTGAAATAGTAAATCCATTGAGCTCTTATTTGTACTTTTTTAAAAGTTTTTTATTTTTTTGATTTTTGAAGTTTTAAGTCAAATCTAATGGAATAAATGAAAATAATCATGGCGTTCATTCCATCTTGGAAAGATGGATAGTTCAGAGATCGTCTTCTTCATTGGAGGCAAACCAAAAAGGGTTAGATGGCTGTGATCTACTCTAAATATTACTGGATCTCACAATCTTTCGGTGACATTAGCCGAAAGTCACTTTATTTTTCTCTAGAAAGGTTCAGAAAGAAAAGTGCAACAATGATCTAATAAAAACATAGAATCCCATCACTTTTCAACAAATATGAAGACTTATGACTTGCTTAAAATTTTTTTAGAAATTTCCTCATTCAAACATTGAGTTGATTTTTTTAATGTCGGTCCTTGCCTTAAGTCAAAGTTCCCACATGATTCTTCTTCTTTGCCTCCTCTTGGATTGTCCTTGCCATTGACCACCACCTGTATTTTACAAGAATAAATTTAATTTGGTGTTTTGTGAGTGGAAAGATGAGGGATGGGTTGACTTAGTTTTTGGGAGGTGGAGAAGGTGTTGGATGCCAAAAAGAAAACTCCTTAGCATCTTTTCTTTCTCTTCTCTCTATATGGCCAAAAATAACAATGGAAAAATTGATATGGAGTTGTAGTTATTGATGTGGTGGCAGCTGACATTCATTGTTTGGAGTGGTTGGGTGATTAAAAATTACTCCAAGCTAAAAAGTGGAGTAATGGGAGGGCATGTAAGGTGATTGAGAATTTTAAAAGTTTGCATCTTTTTCTTTCTTTCTTATCCCCCACCCTTGACTTTTGATTCTCCTTCACATGGGCTAAGATCTCAGCTCATGTGTGGTGATATTTGATTAGGTTTAATGGGTTTAGTTGGGTTGGCTTGAATCCATCTTGACCCAATTGGGTCTTAAAAGGGTTAAGATGGGTCTAATGAGTTGGTTTTGGAAAATTTATGTTAAATTAGCTTGAGTTATATTTATGAGTTATTTAGAGTGATTAAGTTTGATTAATTGTAATTGATTTAGATTTATATTTTTTTTTACCCAAATTGGCTTAATTGGGTTTACTTACTTGGGTCCATTAGTCATTGACCAAATTGGGTAAGTTAGGCCCAAATGAAGTTGAATTGAGTTTAACTAAGTTTCTTAAGTGATTTGAAGTAATTAATATGATTTAGTTTCAATTTAGTTTGATTTCGGCTTGGTATGACTCATATAGGTCGATTTGGGTTAGTTGACCAATTGACTAAATTGGCTAAATTGGGTCTAATTGAAGTTGAGTCATGTTCAATCATCAACTTAAGAATGATTTTGTTCATTGATTTGGTTTAATTTAGGTTGAGTTTTGTTTTGGCTCAATTTTACTCTTTAGGTCGAGCTACATTGGGTCAATTGAGCCCATTTGATTAGATTAGAGTGAAATTAGTTATGAAATATGTTTAATAATGTAATTAAGGTGATTATAAGGCTTTAAATTGATTCAATTTGATTTGGATGGGTTTAATTTGGTTTGAATCAAGTTTTGGTTCATTTTGGGCTTTTAGGACAAGTTAATCAAATGGAAATTGGCTAAATCGAGTGAGTTAGGATATGATCAATCATCGCTTAGAGGTGATTGATAGCTTTGATAGGATCCAATTTAGATTGGATTGGATTTTAACAATTTAGGCTTTTAGATCAAATTGGGTTGATTGGGAAGTGAGTCAATTTGATTAATTGGTGGATTGAGCTTCAATTATGTTTGATTGAATCTTTGAAGTGATTTGGAGCAATTAATTTTGATTAATTTAAAATTAATTTTGATTAATTTAAAATTAATTTTGATTTAGACTCATTTTGGCCCAAATTAGGTTTAATGGGTCAAATCGAGTTCACTCATGTAAAATGACCAATTTAGTCAAATTAAACCGAAAGAAAGATTGAATTGTGTTCAAATATAATTTTAAAATATTTTTAAATTTTTAATTTTAATTTATTTTAACTTAATTGGAGTATGGGTTCAATAGGATACATTTAGATTCACTCGAATTAAGTGACCTAATTCAGTCTTTTGAGTATTTATTGGATTCAGATTTGTTTAGTTTTATGTTTGATTGTATTTATTTGATAATTTTGAGTCTTTGAGATGACTCAATTTGATCAAATTATGATTGGTTGATCATTGACTTAGTGGGGCTCACATGGGTCAACTCAAGTCAAATGACCTAGCTAGCCATTTCATACCTCATCTAAATTTAGTTTTATGTTCATTTTTGTTTACACATTGACTTGTATTTTTTTTTTCAATTGATTTAATTTGGACTTGTTTTGATTGATTTTTATGGACCTAGATGATTTTGAGCATAAATAGGGTCAATTAGGTCAACCATACCAATTGCCTCAATTTAGACTCATTGAATTTAGACTCTAATTTAGATTTACTTGATTTAAGCATCTATTGAATTTTGTTGAATTTGAAATTGACTGAACTCACCTTATCCAATTGGGTAATGTTAGGTCTTGTGAGGTCTACTAGACTGGCCTATATTTCACCTTAATATATTGACTCTTTTTAATTTAGTTTTGATGCCATATTATGATTTCAATTTTGCTTTAATTTGTTGTTCCCATTCTTGTCATAATTTGGGTTGTACACCTTGTTACTAATTATAGTATCCTAAGTGTCTAGAAAGCTCTTAACCTAAGATTAGAGATCCTAATTACTAAAATTGGAGTGATTGTCAACCTCACTCAATTAATAAAACATTAATGTCAGATCAAATCCTAAGTCTAAAAGGAGGATTATCAACCTCACCAAAATGAGATCAACATATATGATTAAAAGTTTATATTGCTTAACTGAAATATTTTTCTGTCTATCCTTCTTAATTTGACATTCACTACAGTATTATTGTTAGTAGGATATAACTATGCTATTGTTATGAAAATCCATTTCTTGTAATCTTTCTTATTCATTTGTTATCCATTTGAGCTTTGTAGGTTTTCGTGGTGTTTATATTTTGGTTTTTTCGTGGCCCTATGGGTCTTAAAATAAGAGCTAGTTTAAGCCAACCTAGTCCTTATAGTTGGAATAGTAATAAAAATTAATTAGAAGATTTGTTGAATAATATATGTATTCTTAACCATAATCAATTTATTTGTAAAATATATGTATTTATTTTTATAAGTTTAATTTTTACGGTATTTAATACTTTATTATTATTTTGTATTTGCCTTAGTACCAGCAGTTTTAATCATTACTATTTTGTAACTATAATAACAGTTAAATTCACCATAATTTTGTAACTATATTAGCTACTTTAACCACTGTTATAGTTACCGAATAGCAAGATTTTAACTAATGTAATTGTAATAGAATAGCAATGATTAAAATTGCTGATATATGTATACCCTACCCTAGCAGTTATGAAACTACTGGCAAAATCGCTCATTAGGATATCAGACAATAAAGATTAATTTAGTTATAACTTAGCAAATTAGGTCCCCAAAATTATATTATATATATATATATATATATATATATATATATATATATATATATATATATATATATATATATATATATATATATATATATATATATATATATATATTATTGACCTCACTTTAGTGAGGTTGATAATCACCATAATCTTAGTAATTAGGATATCCAAACTTTATATCAAAAGCTTCTTAATTAGTAGTACTACACCTTTGATCGTGAAATATCGATTGCTTGTTGCACCCTGTGAATCACGTGAAAGTAAGATACTCCAAATTCGGGGGTCAAAGAGTTCCATAAAACGTTCTTGGTAGAAAAAAATGTGAGTGAAAGATCCCACTGAATCTAATTTGATCCATGAATCTAAAAAAGAGTAAAAATTCTTGATCTCTCTCAATTCGAATATGGAACTAAAACTAACTTTTCTTTTAAAAAGCCAATACTTTAACAACAAAACCTTAGTTAGCTTAGTAAGCCTAATGCAGCCTAATTGAATTATGTGAACCAAAATAAAATCCAAATTTAATAAAACTCGATAGAAATAAAAATCAAATATATTTGAATTTAAATCTAAATTTAATTTTTCTTGGATTAAGATAATTGTGTTCGGTTAACTTAATCAAGCTATTTGAGCTCAAAATCATCTAAGATGTCAAAACCTAAGATCCACTCAAACACATGTCATATCTCCACTTGGCTAACATTTAATAGGCTATATAGTAGCTAAATCATTAATGGTGATTTTCAGCGACCATTAAAAAGAGTGAGAAAGAAAGCCTATGCTTCCATTTGATTGGCATAAAACAACTCCTGGAGCTCTTCTAGTGTGAACCATGCCATTCCCCCAACCACCAATTCTCATTTCAAGCACAAAATAATAAATTTTGGTCCAATTCTACGAGGAGGACGGCGGCCATTGGCAAATAAATACCTTGCATTTTTTAGTAAAAAGCTCCCCCATGCGAAATACCTCATTTTCCAACGAAGATCACTGGAAAACAGGGTTCGAATGGGCCTCCTGAGGTGGAAATCTCATCCGCTCGAGCCTTCCCCCATCGGCTGGGAGGAAGAAAGAACAGTGGTCATTCGATCATCTGTGTATGGGACGGACAACCGAGATTAAAACATAGATTTCCTTTTATATCCACCTTTGGATCGCAAGATTGATCCTGGCCGTCTCATCTACGATTAGATGGTCTGGATCAAATTGTCTTCCGCTCAAATACTATCTTACCGCTGGTGTGGAAGAATCGACTTGCGACACATGGAAAGGTGGCCCAGTGGGCGCTAACTTAGTACTAACTAGGTTAAGTAAGAAATTTGAGTATTTTTTAATTTAAAAATTATTAAAGTATGCCTAGACCTTCAAAAAATCATAAAAAATTATTAAAGTGCAAAGTATGCCTAAACATTAAAATCTTAATTGCACTCAAAATATATCTCTGATTGGGATGCAATATTGAAAAAATGTAACTAATAATGAAACCCATTTCCCATAAAAGTTTTGAGTTATAATAACTTCTGAACATAAAGATATAAAATTTTTTAATCTTTAGAATAATTTAAATTAAATAATGAATGAAAAATTATGGGAATTACAAAAATTTACAAAACCAATTCATAACACTTTCAATAAAGTTAGAGGGCTTAAGAAAAGTTTTTAAGTCCTCTGAAGTTGTTAATGCCTAAAAATCATATATTTAGAATTTAATAAGTCATTAATATCAAGATTAATTGAATTTGTTAGAATTAAATTTCAAAAATCTGTAATAAATTAAATATCAAGATATAAAATGTAGATAATTTAAGATTGAAACCCTTACCCTAAATTGAATCAAACAAACACAATTTGAATTTGAACCAAACTAAACTTAAACCTAGTTAAATATAAATTTAATTGAATTAATCACACAGGACCCAACCACATATTAATTTAGCCTTAGATTAAAAATTATCATCTCAATTTAAACCACCAAAAATTAATCAAGGTACTATAAACTAATCACATTAATCCAAGTTAAATTAAAACTCAACTAAAATTGACTAGTTGCCTTAAATCACTAAGTCAAACTCTAATCGGCTTAGTCAATTACGATCAGTGTATAATTAATTATATTTGATTTAATTGGTGATTATGCTTTGATCAAATGAATTATTTATTTAGCCTTTAATTAAGACAAATCTAGTTAATTATCAAAACAAAATTTAATCATCTAATTAGTTAGTTATTCAATTAAATTAAAGCTCGGATAACCATTAACTCAACCTTGATTAGATGAATTATTGGATCAAAGTAACCGTAATTAATTAAGCAATCATCAATCAAATTTTAATCTAGATAATTTTCTAATTAAGTTAATAAATGATAACTTAGTCAAATAAATTAAAAATTTTAAATTAAGCCCATAATCAAATCAACCATGTCAAAAAAGAAATTTAAAGGTTTGATTGTCTATCAATCTAAATATTAATCAAATTAATTATTTAATTAAATTAGACATAATTAACCCATCAACTTCTAATTAAGATCAACTTTATACAATTCAATAATGAAATCTTAAAAATAAATTAATCAACAATTTAATTAAACTAAATTAAACAAGTCACATTACAATAATCCTTAAATAATGCTTAACTTAAATCAAACACTTAATTATGAATATTCATCAAAGTTTTAATCAAATCAATTATAACTTATTAAACCAGTCATTAGAATTTAATCAATTCAATTAAGCTCCTTCATCAAATTAATCAAACTCTTTAATTAAATTAATAACTAATTAAGAGTAATCATGTTAAACTCAGACCAGCTTTAATTAAGTTAATCAAATACTTAACAAAGTTAAACTTAATTTGCATAAACTAAATTAATTAAAATAAATCAAGTTAACTATTAAACAAATTTCAATCAATCAAGATAATCATGAGCACCTAATTAATTATTAATCACATTTGAATTAAATTAATCATAGCAAACTTAAATAATCATAAGCTAGATCCTAATCAAATCACTCATTTAATATAATTAACCATTCAATCATGAATATTTAATAATCATTAACTAAATATAAATATATATTCAAGTTAACTTGATTAAGTGTTGATCAATTATTAAATCTTAACTAAATTGAACATCTAAATTAAATAAATAATAAATAAATTGATTAATTAAATAAACAACAAACTAAACACATCTTAGGGAGTGAGTTTAGGCTCTTAGCTTTTCCCATCTAATAGATAACAAATAGTCTAACTATCTTGCATTCATAAGACTTGGCTACATAGTTTTAATTCATAAGAGATGTTAGCCCACAACCACTCTAGATAGTTATAAGTCCACAAGAGTCAGAATATGGTCATTCTCTATAGTGGAAGTGAACCAACATGTCCCAATTTCCCTCTTGCTAAACTAATTTTAGTTCTTAGCTTATACTAGAGTACTTTAGTTTTAGTATCCGGGGTGGATTGTTTCTCTCTTGCTGTAAGTCTAAATCCTCACCTGTTAGATATTTTTATAATTTTTTGTTATTGGGATATCAGCCCAAATTTTTTAATAAAATGCCAACTCAAATGATAATAATCCTCAATTTTAAAAATATAAAATCTCACCATATGATAGATTGAAATGTTCACTAAGCTTCCTACTTTTCTTCCTTTGAACTCCATTAAGAACTCTTCCTATTTGAGCTCTCCCACTTGATTTTTAAAAATTAACAATCATTTGATATCAAGCTTTAAAATTCATAGATATGTTAACTAATCACTTTAATTGAGAATATTCTTAAGAGATTATTTTTCTTAAGATGTAATTCACTATGGGAGCTTACCCCTAAGAACTCGACTTAAAATAAATCCTGTCTTACTCTATTCGTACAAAGTAGAGGAAACATCTCTATACACGTAGACCCATCAGTCTTAAGAGTCATTGTTAGATGATTGAATCCATCATAAAGTGATATCTCTACATTTTAAGATAGCATATTATTCATTGATGATGTACTTGATTATTTCAATAAGTACCGCCTAAAATCTACATGGTGTCCTATCACATTTTTTAAAACACCACAAAAAGCTTTTACAAATTTTCATTAACATTAAAATTTTGTGCCTCATATATAATTCTTTGTAATTTACAAGAATGATAGGTAGCCATATATTAAAAAAAACAAATAAGGTTATGAACAGGGGTGGGTCTAGGAGGAGAGGGACTAGTAGAACTTCTGATAACTCTCTACCTTAGCATATCATAATTCCCCTGAGAAGCATGAGCATAGTGGAACACAAAAAATTGGATTTAGCACACTAGTATATATATACAACATTATATATATATATATATATATATATATATATATATATATATATATATATATATATATATATATATATATATATATATATATATATATATATATATATACACACACACAAAATTTGATACATGCTTAGTTCTTGTGAATTTATTAAGATCATTTACTTTTTTTTATTTCAGATGAGCAAAGTATAGCTATAAGGTGTAGATAGTGCAGACAGATATACAAATCTTTCCCCGGATATAGGAGTGTATATCGAAGTGAATGAGAGTGGTATTCCATGTAATATCCTAATGTCTAACCTCTTAAGATCTTACATGAGTGATATTGCTAGAGACCCTATTTTAGCACCAATCTTCTTTTTTTCATATTAAAATACTAAGAGCATGGAACCTTTCAAGAAGAGAATGCTTATTGAATTTAGCGTATTAAATATTTAATTATACCTTTGTTTGTGTATTTTTAATTTATTACATACTAATATTTATATTGTATTTACAATCAACGTTTGATTTTTATGGACATATTCATTATTGGATTTTACAATAACTCAGTGTTAAATAGCTTAACTATAATGGTATAGTAGCTCATCAAATAAATTATGGAGGTCATCCTATAAGTCAATGGTGTCAGCTTGTCACCATTATTCACAACCAGATGACCAAGTTAATGTCATGGTACTTTTAATTATTATTAAATAAAAATGTACAATTAATAAAATATGTTATTATAGTTGTGGATAGACAAAAATAAGAAAAATGTAAGAAAATAATTATATCCTCATACAATGGGTCATGTGTGTTTAGTTCATAGATAGAAGGAGATGGTATGCAATTATGCTATGCTAATTATTATTGATAGTTAGTGTGCAAGTAAATTTTTTGTTACAATATATTCAAGATAGGTTGCAATTATGTGCATAAAGATGGCTCTCAATCATCTGAAGATTCTAAGTAGAGATGGTTAACCTTATCCTTAGTGCTTAATAAATTATTTAAAAGTAATAATATTACTTCTAATTTTAGCACAAGCTTTCAAACTTCTTGTTAAGGAAGGACTTACAGTAAGGGATAAAAAATTGGAGGCAAATATGAGGGTATTTAAAATAGTTTTTGGTCCTAGACACCTAGGGAGAGCACAAACATTAGAATTTGGTTTGACTCCAACATAATACTTTCCATAGAAACCACAATAGTAGGAGATAGTAGATATTTTCATTAGAGAACAACAATAATAGGATAGAGTAGTAATGGCAATACCTTCAATCATATGGCAAGACTTGAGGAGCTATTGAAGACTTAGCAATAATAGATGAGACAATTCATATAACAATTTCATATGAATTTTCCACTTTGTAAAAGCTCACAAATGACAAGTATAACTAATGTAAGTTAAACTTTATAATTTTATCCTAAGTGTTTGTAATGCTATTAACTACTATTTTTTTCCTATAATAGGGACTCAATGTGCAATCCTTCGATGACTAATATTTTGGGAGAAAGAGGATAAAATGAGTGATATGATTTTTTGGAACGTTATCATATCAATGTGTTGGTTTTCTAATGTTGTTGTGAGACTATCACTATTATTTGGTGAATGATTTTAGTGTAATATGAATTATGAATAATATCATTGGTCAACACATGTTTCCGCTTAAATATGGAGGATTTTGTTTAGTTGATTTAGTTTATGCTGTTATTTTAATTTGAAGACATCATTTTGTGCTCATTGATTTTCTATTTTTTATTGGTTTATATTAAAATATAATCAAAATTTTATATAGTGTAAATATTTTCTTTGTTAGTTATGGGTTGAGCGGTGAGGTTTAAAGTTATTTTCAAGAGTATATGGTTATAATATCCTAAACACCTGATAGCATTATGTACTTCAACTAATTGGTTAGACTATTTTTTCACAGCATGTTGATGAAGGTTAAAAAATTATTGGGGAATGTTTAGTTAATTTTTTGATGGTTTATATATTGTGGTGTTTAAAAATATGTGAAGAAGGATACCACACAAATTATAGGAGGTATTTACTAAGATGATCAAGTACGATATCACTACCTCGAAAGGTAGAGATAACATCTTACAATAGACCCAATCATTTAATAAAGACTCATAAGGTTGATGAGTCTACTAATGATCTTTCTCCTACTTTACATGGATGAAGTAAATTAGGGTTTACTTTAAGGAGTTTTAAAGTTTCCTATAACGGCATAATTAATTACATATTAGAAATGAGAATTTTTTAAGAATACTCTAGATTAAATGACCAATCTGTCTTTTAAGTTTTCAAGGTTCATCATAAAAGGATTAATGATCATTGGAGAGTCAAATGGGAAGGCTCAAACGTAAGAGTTCTTAACAAAATCTAAAGGAAGAAAAGTATAGGCGAACATGAGAATAGGAAGCTTAGTAAACACTTCAATCTAACTTATGGTGAGGTTTTATATTTTTAAAGTAGAGAATTATGATTATTTAAAATAGTATTTTATCTAAAAGTTAAGACTTATATTCCAACAATAAAATATTATAAAAGTTCCTAAGAGGTGAGGACTTATACTCATAGTAAGTGAGAAATAAATAGTCTTTGAACCAATATCTAAAGTGCTCTAGAAAAAGCTAAGAGCTCGACTTAATTCTACTCGAGAAAAAATGTGATATGTTGGTTAACAACTGCTAGAGAGAATGAGTCTATCCCGACTCTTCTGGACTTAACAACTGCTTTCATACACTTTTTAAACTATGTGGTCAAATCTTATGAATGCAAGATATTTATACTATTATTTATTAAGAAAGAACCTAAGATCTAAAACTCACTCTCTGAGAGCCTAAATCATAATTTCATTTCAATTTAGAATTTTAAAGAAAAAAAGAAGGAATGAGATACACCTTGACTCCTAACCTTAGGCTGCATCTAAAGATGAATTTTTTGAGTTTTAATCATCCTAATGAAATGTTATAATTTTTTTATTAAGCTAGGTATTTGGATTTGACTTAAATAATTTTATCTAAATATAAAGACATCTTAAGACTAATCGATTCAAATCATGGCCAATTTAATGATATCTCTTTAACTTTGCTTCATCACTTCTTAATAATCATTTAATTAATTGATATATTTAATAAGTAATTACATTTAGTAAGCGTATATATATATATATATATATATATATATATATATATATATATATATATATATATATATATATATATATATATATATATATATATATATATATATATATATATATATATATATATATATATATATATATATAATTTGAATATTTCAAATTCTTGTGCATGAATAGATTAATGTATTCCATGTATGTATCATCCATGTATATACATACATATACATATATATCTACACACACACACACACACATTAGTATACTAAAATTATATAAGTACGCGCTATTATTAAACGAGAGAAGTGAGATAATTAGAGGCCCCTTTGGGACTACTTAAAGTCTCGTGCTCCCGAGATATCCAGACTATATACCAGTAAATTCATATACATATGTACATATATAAATACAAGGATGAAATTATGATGATTTTAAGATGCTTATATATGTAAGTGGAAATAATTTATGCTTATTATATATTTCACTATAAATATCAAAGTACATGTCATTTTTATACCCAAAGTTCAAGGTATTAAGACCTCCTTCAGACCAATAGCCTTACAACCTCGTGATTCCAAACTATATATCTTTCAAAATTGTGGCTCATACATATAGGATTTAAATCCATATTTTAATTATTTAGACTAATTTATATTTAATCTAATAAATATATTTTAATTTATTAAAAAAAATTAAGATTTATTAGTCATAATAGCCACACTAGTAGTCCAAATCTTGCAATTAAATGAAGTATCTTTTTTTTTATTATTCTTGAAACATGAATGCATAAATTATATAGAATACACATTTATAAAGTGATTGAAGCAAATCAATTAAATATTGCTAGAAAACCTATTTAAATCCATTAAGTCTTAAGGCTACTTATATGAGAATAATCACATCTAAGTTAATCAAATTTATTAAATGTTGATTTTAAAATTTGAGTTAATTAAACCTAGTGAGGGAACAGAGAGTCTAATGCTATCCCTTAACCAACTTATATTCATTAAGTGATTAAAAATGATTTAGGTGTTTTATTTTATAAGTTAATTAAGATTAATTAAAACATTTTAGCTAATTAAGCTCAAAAGAATCCAAAAATTTAATTATACCATAAATATAAGCCCAAAAATTCAGAAAATTCTTAAATATGCATGAGGACAATAAAAATAAGTAACAAAATCTCTAAGTCATTTGGGTGATTAATTAGACCAATTTAATTTTGATAATTACGTAATTACACTTAAAATATCCTAAACTAATTTGAGATTTTATTTCATTCTCCAATTATCACCTAAAATATTCTAGGGATAGTTCATTCTTTATTATTATTATGTTTTTTGGAACATGGATAATTAATTATGAATATTCAAATTAGTTATAACTAAAGGCTTGAAATTTTTTCTAAAGGCTCTTTAATGTCAATTATTGATGATTGAACACTAGAGGATCAATTAATTATTTTATATAATTTTTTTAAATAAATTAATTAAGATAATTTAAGGCCTAGCTTAAAAATCATACCTTTTAATTAATCAGTCAAACTAACTTGAAATAACTATTTGGATTGAGGAACATCATCAAGAATATTTTTTAAAAATTCCAAGACAATTAGAAGATTAGTTAGGTTTAATTTTATTAATATGCTTTTCATTTAAACCCAAATTACTCCAACTCTATTGAGTAAAAATTAGTGCTTTTATTTTTCTTAAATTCATTTCTATTTAAGCTTTCATGTGAGTATTTACATATATTTTTTTGCATTTTGTATAATTAGTTATGATTTTTTAATGTTCTAGGTAATTAAGATACTTAATTAATGCTTGATTAAACCTAATTTAATTATTTTTATGATTTAGTTGATCGAGATAATCTAATTAATTTTTTTTAAGATCTCTAATGTTTATTAAAGTGATTTAATTTTTTCTGATAAATTTTCATTATTTATATAATTGTTAATTTCTATAATTAATTATTAATTCGAAAAAGCTAATTGACTTTAAAAATTAATGAATCTTAATCTAGATGGCTATTTAACTTGAAATTCTTATGATAAGTAGCCAATAAAAATAAGTTCCTTTTTAAATTCTAATTCGCATATTTTAATCATAATTTAACAAAATTAGAAAATGTCTGTAATTTTAGCTTATAAATAGCATGACCATGCAAGAGATGATGCCACACAACCGAGCAACTCGAAATGGAGAATCTTCATTCCTGTAATCTTCCTTCTCATACTGAGGAAGTTCGCTAGTCAGCAAATTTTCACCCAAGCGTTTGGGCTGATTTCTTCATCTCAAAGCCACCACTCCCTAACATAAATATGGTAAAGCACATAAGGTTTTTAGTTAATTCTACATCAAATAATTGAAAATATATTATTGTATAAATTCTCCACATTACCATATTGTTAATTATATTATCATATTCATAAATCTGTTATTTCAAAACTTGTGAAGCTATAGAAAAGATGCAATTAAAAAAAAAAAAAGATTTTCTTAGGGCTTGTTTTGGTCCAATTTTATTGTATTTTTATTTTAATTTTTTATGATGTTTTCAATAATATATTTATTTAATGAATTTTTATGTATTTTTTAATTTTCAAAATAAATTTTAGATATTTTGAGTATTGCTAAAAATAATTATTCACTCCGAACATATTTTATTTTAAATCTAAATTTTATATAAATCATAATTTTTTTTGAAATATTAAAATTTGAGAAATATGAAACATCGAAAAGCTCTAGCTTTAGGTATATGCATCATGATTTCAAGATATATCATCATGTTTATAACAAATCTCATATATTTGTTTGTACCTATCTTGTACATAACTTCTAATTAATAAAATATTTTTAACAAAATAAAATTATGGATAAGATAAAATGTTAGAAATTTACCAAATTTTGTTATCTTATGTGTCCTATCTATAGTGTTCCATATTTCTATCATATATTATTCTTATTGGAATAATGGCATCCATATTCTACTACAATATTAATATTTGTATGTCAGTGTTCCATTTCCTTCAACAATATTAATCAATGGAAAATAAGATAGTAAAGTTGGTCAATAGGTCGATGGCAATATGTTCTTCTAAATATAAATAAAAACACTTGGTTGAACCTTTCGTGCGAAAATAACTAATTAACTTTGGATCTAAGATGATTTTTTTCAAAGTTGCAAAATTTATGGTTTTATTTTTAAGTATATTTAATATAGTTTTCTTCTTATGTAAGTAGTTTCATAAATTTGTACGTTTATCTGTTTTTCTTTAACAAAATAAAATAAAATTCTGTTTTAAAATATATGATTTTCATAAAAGTATTTCTTGCTTATTACCACTTCTAAATTCAATACTACCTAATCTCTCAAAATAAACTAAATATATCCAAATATTTTTTGGTTTACTATTTCCTCTTCATTTGGATTTCTATACCTCTTCACTTTTAACTAATGCTGGTCATCTTTGCATGTGAAAAACAAAAAGTCATTGCTCAAATTGAAGAATGAAGAGCTCAAAGTTGAAGTAAGGAAAATGCTCATTGATGCCATTGATCCATCGCATTCACTACAACTTATTGATAGAATTCAATGTCTTGGAGTAACTTATCATTTTGAGAAGGAAATTGAAGAAAAAATTACTCGAATTCATCAAACCGGTGTTAACGATAAAGATCTATACAGTTGCACTCTATTTTCGTCTACTAAGACAACAAAGATATCTTGTTTCATGTGGTCAGTTCTAGCCATAATAACATTAATTAAAATCTACATTTGTTTTTCCTTTATATATATAAGAAGTGTTTCAAGTCTATTATTTATTATTTTTTCAGATGTATTTAGCAAATTTTTGGATGAAAAAGGAGAATTCATTGATTCCTTGAATAGCAATGTAAAAGCTTTGTTAAGCTTATATGAAGCGGCTCATCTTCCATTTGAAGAAATATTGGACAAAGCATTAGAGTTTTCAAAAATTCAACTCAAGTCATTATCTTCTGACGTGGATCCATATTTATCAAAGATGGTATTAAATAGTTTAGAAATTCCATTGGTCAGAAGAGTAGATAGGACAATCGAAGAACTTGAGTTACTTACTGATGCAATCGAGAGGTAAAATATGGATTGACTCCACTTAGTCTTTTTTTGAAATTAATGTCTTATTAATTAAAATTAGCTAAATTTTCATTATGCATCAATTATAGTTAGGAACTTGAAAATATCCAAAAGTTGCCTCAATATATGCAACACTTGTTCCTTGCCATGTACAATACCTTCAACGAGATTGAGGTAGAACTAGAAAAAAATATTCATTTCAGATGTGCAATATGTTAAAGAGGAGGTAATCATCTTTATACCAATTGATATGCCTAACACCCCAAAAAATTTGTGAGTAATATGTCATGCCATGTTAATTTTTAGATGAAGCGATCGAGCAAAGCATACTTTCAAGAAGCCAAATGGGCAAATGATGGCTATGTTCCCAAGCTTGATGAATATTTGAAGGTTGGGCTTATTACTTCTACCTACAGTTGTCTTGCATGTGCAGCATACATGTGCATGCATGATGAAATTTCTAAAGATTTCTTTGATTTGGTGGCTAGTATGCCACAAATCATTAAATCCATCAATTTTTTGGTGAGGGTTTTAAATGACATTGGCTCACATGAGGTAAGTTTCAAATCTAAATGTGTTTAACAAATAACATTTATTAACCTCCAACTCTAAACTTAAGCTAATAGATTAATGCTATATTGTTTAACATGATTAATTTCTTGCAGCAAGAACAAAAAAAAAACATGTTGCTTCAGTTGTGCAGTGTTACGCTATGGAACATGGATGCTCCAAAGAAGAAGCATGCAAGAAACTTTGGGAAATGGTGGAGGAAGAGTGGAAAATATTGAATAGAGAGTTCATGTTTTCTAAGATGAATATACCTATCCCTTTACTTCAAACAATCATCAACTTGGCGAAGGTAATTGAGTTAGTATATAAGAACTTCCAAGACAATTACACAAATTCTACTAAAGCCATGAATGATAATATCACTACTCTTCTTATTAAACCAAATCAACTAAATTTGGATATTTGAGTTACATGCACTTCAAGTGCAATATAATATATTCAACAACTCATGCCTACAAGAAATTAGTGAACGTCCTTTATTATGAGTGCCTAGTACAATATTTTTGATGTTTTGTTAAAAGAATTGTTAAATATTTACAAATTAAGTTTTATTTTTCATTTATTACCATTTAGGGAATAGTGATGTATCAAATAAGGTTAATTGTTGTGACATGAAATAATAATTGTATGGTGTTATTTTCTTATATGCTATATATCTTGGAGAAACATGTGATAAATTTGAATGAGATGAATTTCTAGCTTTCAATATTCATTTGTAGTAAGGATCATGTGACAACCTTCCATATTATTCAAGAACTTGAGCTTTCCATAAACAATGAAAAATGGGTATGTAATAGTATTTGAAAACTTTTCTTGTATTTTAACAAATGCATACACAATTTATAAAGTGCAAAGCCATTTAAGAGCAATCACCCTATGTGGGACTACTTAAAGAAAAATTTATATTATTATTATTATTATTATTATTATTATTATTATTATTATTATTATTATTATTATTATTATATATATATAAATATATATATATATATATATATATATATATATATATATATATATATATATATATACATATATAATTAAAATAATAAGATAACAACACAACATTTAATCAATTTTGGACTAGAAAGTCATTAATTCATATAGTGACTTTTGGGGCATATTTGAATTTTATTGGATTATCTAGGCTCTATTGCTCAAAATGATGGTGAAATAGGTGGAGTTATTAGTAGAATTCAAGTTGGATGGTAGAAGGCACACTTAAACTTAAGGGAGAATTAGATAAGATGGTGAAATAGATGTAGACTTTCTTTTTTTGATAAAAGTACCACTTAAACTTAAGGAAAATTTTATAAGATGGTGGTAAGACGCAATGATTTATGATCAATGTTTTAATAAAAGAGAAGCATAAGACTAAGTTAAGTGTTGCAAAGATGAGGATGCTTAGATAGTGGCTCTAGTCTTAGAGATAAAATGTGAAATGAGTATGTTGAAAAAGTTATGCATAATAAGATTAGATAGATGATGGTTTAATACATAAAGCATCGGTAGTATGAAATTAGGAGAGTAGATGCATTAGATTCTTATGTTAAGAAAGGTAGAGGCAAACCTAAAAATATTTGGTTAAGATGTATAAAAAATAACCTTAATATACTTTAATTAGATGATAATTTTACACATAATATGACATAATGGAGAACATAGATTCATGTAGCCAACCCCACAGTGGAATAAAGGCTTGTTATTGTTGTTGTTGTCGTTATTGTTGTTGAAGTTTATTGGATTATCACCCTAATCCAAAGGGTAAAAATCTACTATAGAGTCTAATTTAAGGATTTATATATTTTAAGGATATTAAATAAAACTTTTTATTTGTATAATTTAATTATTGGTTTCAGGTCTTATTATGTTTTTAAATTTTATTATTCCATTAAATTTAATTATTAATTTGCTTTAAAAGTTTAATGAAGCTTACATTGTGTTTATCGTATTTTATCAAATCCATTTAAGATTTTATATATAAGTTTGGAGTTATTTCAATTAAGTATTTATGTTTGCTTTAATTACTTAATTTGAATGAATTTTAATTGATTTAATTAACTTCTCTTATTTAAGTAACTAAATAGGCTTGACTTAATTTAAAATTTAAATTAAAGCTGTTATGATTGATTTAAATTTAAGTAACTAAATAGGCTTGACTTAATTTAATGTAGTTAATTAATTAATTTAATTCTTAGTTTCACTTTTTATTATTATTACTTTTATTTATGTGATTAAGGGTTAATTTTGGTTAGAATTTGATGGATTAATTGTGTTTAATTTAGTTTTATTTAATTAATTTGACTACATTCCAATTAATGATTAATTATATTTATTAAGTTTTATTTAATTTAAATTGAAGAATAATGCTGGTTTGATCTAATCTAAAATTTAATTAATGAGAATTCAAATTTTAATTTGTTTATGGTTGATTTTTCACTTAATATTTAGTTTATTATACATTTCTTGGGATTTAATTCCAATAACTTTAATTAATATTGATTTAATGATTTATTAAATTCAAATTATGTGATTTTAAAATTTATTAGGTTTCCAAGGGTTCTAATATTTTCTTAGAGTTCTCTAATATTAATCATGATGTTATAAGATTTTTCAAAATGCTTCCCTAATATTCTTGATTTGATTTTAATTATTTAATTAAGTTAAGCCTTAGAACTTGAAAATTTTCATAACATCCAATTCATTGGCCAATAATCCTTAAAAATTTTTATGTTAGGTAGTTTCTAGTGCCAATTTCAGATCGCCAAAGTTTTAGGTCAAGTGAATTATTATTTTAAAAATGATTAAGATTTAAATATTTTCATTAAAATTCAAATTAATCCAAAATTATAAAATACCAATTAGGGCTTATATTTTTATTAGATTCCTCTTTGAAATATAAATTCAGAGGGTTTATTTGTATTTTGAATTATTAGTTGATTTATTACAAATTTGAAGTTTAGCCTATTTAAAGAGATTAATTAATTATTATGATTAGGTGATTTAAGATTTAATGAGGTTTAGAATGCTTACATTTTTTCTCAAGTGTTTTGATGTTTCTTAAACTATTTTAAGTTATTTTAGTGATTTTTCATAATTTTTATAATTTTAAAATATTTATTTTGTTAAAATGTGTCATTTGAAATTTAAAATTTAAAATCTTTTAATCTAGTCATCATTTTGTCTTGCAATTTTATGGTACATCATAACCTTAATTTCATTCCTAAAACTTTCCATCAATTTGATAAATATTTTGGGACTAATCAATAAAATTTAATTTTTATTCAAGCTCAAATAATCCCAAAATACTTAATAAAAATTATGGCTTTTGGGTTCGTTGGATTCTCCTTAAGAAGACGAATACAACGATCCCTTACTTGTGAGCAGTCATTTTGTCTTGGATTTTTATAATTCAAGCTCAAATATTTTGTTGAGTATTTTTTTAAGGTTTTAGGTATATTTTTAAAAAATTTTAATTTCAAAACTTTACCCAACTATGGTACTTTAGCATGTGCCAAACTAATTGGTCCATGCATGGCTTTTGGGTAAAATAGGTAATTATATGGAAGATTTCAAATTAGTTGCCCAAAGAGGGATTTTTACTTAGAAACAAACCCACCATGAATACAAAATTTTAACCATCAAATCTACAATACTTCAAAGCAAAATTTTATAAATCTGCAAAAACACATAATTCAAATTCTAACTCATAATCACCTTCAACAGTCTCCTTGCCAAAATTTGGTCATTTGTGATTTTATTTGTGGAAAGGAGAAGGATTGTATGTTTTATAGCTCTATGATTGTTTAAAACCATCCAAGAGAAACTAGAGGCTTTCTTTCTGTCTTTTCTTAATGGTAGCCAAAAATCACAATAATTAGAATTAGATGATGGATTGGGAGGCAATGGAAAAAAAATATTGGTTTAGCTATTACAAAGCCTACTAAGTGCCAACAAAGTGGTGATATGACTTATGTTTGAGTATATCTTGGGTTTTGACATCTTGCTTTGGTTTTCTCCCTCCCATGGCCACTATTGTTGACTTGGAGCCCTACTTCACATGGGCTGAAGTGTTATCCTTTATGTGATAGATTTTAGGTTAGGTTTGAGTCCACTTAAGTTAGGTTGAGTTGGTTTGAACACCTCTTGACTCATTTGGCTCAAATGAGTCAAGTTAGGTTCAATGTTTTAACTTAGCTTAGTTGAGTTTAGATTGTGTTATAATTATGTTTGATATAATATTTGAGATGATTTGGACTAATTGATTTCAATTAATTTAGAGTTGATTTTGATTTGAACCCAAATTGAGCTTAATAGGTCGAATTGGGCTCGTTTGGATAAAATGATCAATCTGACCCAAATTGAAGTGGGTTTAAGCTTCAATTATATTTGACTGAGTATTTGGAGTGATTTGAAATATTTTTTTAAATTTAGAATAAAATTTTGATTTAGGCCCATTTTGGCCTAAATTAGGTTTAATGGGTTAAATCGGGTTAAATTACCAATTCAGTCAAATCAAACTCAAGGAATAGTCAAATTATGTTTAAATTTGATTTTAATGTATTTTAGAATATTTAATTTGAATTAATTTTGATTTAATTTGAGTTTAGGTTCAATATGGTCCATTTGGGTTCACTTGGACTTAATGACTTGATTAAACCATTTGAGTCTTCGCTGGATTTAGATTTATTTAGCTTTATATTCAGTATATTCATTTGATAGATTTGGTTCTTTGGGATAACTTGAAATGATCAAATTTTGATTAGTTTGACTTTTGACTTGGTGGGGCCCATATAGGTCAACTTAGGTCAAATGACCTAGCTAGCTATTTCGTGCCCCATCTAATTTTAATTTTGTGTTTATTTATGTTTATACATTAAATTTGAGTTTTTAGTTTGATTTAATTTAAATTTATTTTAATTTTATTTGATTTTAACGAACCTATATAACTTTCAAGCTTAAATGGAGTCAATTGGGTTAACCATGCCAATTGCTTCAATTTAGGCTCAATTGAATTTAGATTCCAATTTAGATTTCTGGATTTAAGTTTTATTGAATTTGAATTTAATTGGACTTACTCTATTCAATTAAATTAGGTCAAGTCTTGTTGACCACTAGGCTAACCTAAATCAAACCTTAGTATGTTAACTTTTCAATTTAGTTTTGATTTCAGATTATGATTTTAATCTCATTTTGATTTATTATTTTTAGTTTTGCCTTAGTTTGGGTTGTACACCCGGTTACTAATTGTAGTATCTTAAGTGCCTAATTAGGGAGCTCTTAATCTGAGATTGAAGATCCTACTAAAATTAGGGTGATTGTCAACCTCACTCGAGGTTAATAGAGCTTAAGTGCCTAGATCAAATCCTAGGTCTAAGAGGATGATTATCAACCTCATTAAAAGTGAGGTCAATAAAAGGAACCCCAATAGGTGTGGTGAGTGAATTCATTTTGGGTTATGACTTGAGTTGACTTAACTAAACACAAATTGAGTTAGGTTGAGTCAAATGAGTCTTATTTGCCTAACTGATTTAAGCTAAGTTTAAGCTATATTAATCTAATTATTTATAATACTTATGATTAATTAATGTGATTTAACTTAAGCCTAAATCAACTCAATTTAACCTAAATAAGTCAAATTGGGCAAATTTGGGTTCAGTTGGGTCCATGGGCCAAATTGACCAAATTAGACAAATTGAATCCAAATGAAAGCTAAATTGAGTTTAATTAATTTTTAAAAGTGATTTAAAGTAACTAATTTGATTTTATTTTAATTTATTTTGATTTTGGCTTGATAGGCTCATATAGGTCAATTTGGGTCAACTTGGGTCAATTTGACTAATTGACCAAATTGGCTAAATTGGTGTCATTAGAGTTGAGTCATATTCAATAATCAACTTAAGAAAAATTTTAATCATTGATTTTGTTTAATTTAAGTTGTGTTAAATTATGATTTAAACTCATTTTTATCCAAATTGGGCTTAATAGGTCAAATTAGGTTCACGTGGGTCAAATGACCATTATGGCTCAAATTAAAGTATGTTCAAGCTTCAATTATATTTGATTGAGTATTTGAAATAATCTGGAGTAATTAATTTTAATTAATTTGGATTCAATTTTGATTTAGACTTATTTTGAGCCAATTTAGGCTTAATGGGTTAAATTGAGGTTTACTTGGTGGTCAAATGACTAATTTGGTGAAATCAACCCCAAGAAAAGTTTAAATTATGTTCAAATATAATTTTAAAGTATTTTGTAGCATTTAATTTAAATTAATTTTAATTTATTTGAGTTTAGGTTCATTTAAACTTGTTGACCCAATTGGGCCATTTGAGTCATCACTAGATTAAGAATTAATTAGTTTAGTGTTCTATTATATTAATTTCATAAAGCATTTAAGATGACTTAAATTAATCAAATTTTGATTATTTTGATTTTTAGCTTGGTGGGGTTAGACATGGATCAACTCTAGGTCAAATGACCTGATTAACCACTTTGAAACCCATCTGGATTTATTTTCATTTATACATGATTGTGTGTGTCTTTTGGTTTGGTTTGATTTGATTTAGTTTTGATTTTATAGGATTTTATTAAATTTTAATTTAGCTTAAATGGTGACTCAATTTCCTTAATTTGGATTTAGTTGAACTTAGATTTCATTTTAATTTTTGCTTTAGTTGAGGTTATGTAATTAGTCACTAATCATAATAGCCTAAGTGCTTAATTATGATGCTCCTAATCTAAGGTCAGAAATCCTAATTCACTAATATTATCGTGATTATTAATATCACTTGAGGTTAATAGAACCTTAGTGCCTAAATTAAATCCTAGGTCTAAGAGGAGGGTTGTCATCCTCACTAAAAGTGAGGTCAATAAGATGTCACTATCAGAATCAAAGTCATCATAAGAAAATATTTGATCAAAATTATTTTGATTATTGGGAGTTGGAGAGTTATTATAGGACCAGGATCATAAGAGTCACTTTCACCATGAAGAAATTAGATCAAATTAGATTTGTTTGGATCAAACGATCAATCACCTAAATTGAAGTGTGTTTGAGCTTTAATTGAGTATTTGGAGTGATTTGAAGTAATTTATTTCGATTAATTTGGAATTGATTTTGATTTAGACCCATTTTATTTAATTTTAGCTTAATGGGTTGACCAATGTTAAAAACTCAAGGAAGATTAAATTATTTTTAAATGTGATTCTAATTATTTTGAAATATTTAATATGAATTAATTTTGATTTAATTTAAGTTTAGGTTCAATATGGTATTTTTGGGTTCACTTGGACTAAGTGGCCTGATTAACCCATTTGAGTCATCACTTGATTCATATTTATTTAGTTTTATGTTCAGTTATATTCATTTGATAGATTTTATCTTTTGGGATGACTTGAATTGATCAAATTTTGATTAGTTTGACCTGGTGGGTCCCACATAAGTCAACTTAGGTCAAATGACCTACTTAGCCATTTCGTGCCCTATCTAAATTTAGTTTTGTGTATATTTATGTTTATAAATTGATTTACTTTTGGTTTGATTGAATTTAAATTTATTTTGATTTTATTTGATTTTTATGAACCTATATGACTTTTGAGCTTAAATGAAGTCAACTAGTCAACCATGTTAATTATCTCGATTTAGGCTTAATTGAATTTAGATTATAATTTAGATTTATTGGATTTAAGTTTTTATTGAAATTTTTTTAATTTAGTTTTGATTATTGACCTAGCTGTGGTCAAGTCTTAGCCATTAGACTAAAGTCTCAAATTTAGTTTTTATTTCAGATTATGGATTTAGTTTCATTTTGATTTGTTGTTCTCATTCCAATCTTAGTTTGCATTGTACACCCAATTACAAATTCTAATATCCCAACCTAATTAAGAATCCCTTAATCTTAGATTGGAGATCATAATCACTAAGATTAAGATGATTGTCAACCTCACTAGAGGTTAACATAACCTTAGTGCCTAGACTAAATCCTAGGTCTAAGAGGAGGATTATCAACCTCATTAAAATGTGGGTCAACATATTGTCATTACATCTTTTGATTGCTTTATGTAAGTGCTCTTTCACCACAAATTTAGCCATCCACACTTGGACCACTCTTGTTTGTCTTGGTTAGAGATCTTAGCTTCTTCTTCTTGGAAGCCTTATGTGGCCTATGTCTTTTTCTTTTCTTTTCTTTTATGCTTACCCATGATGTTGCCTCAAGTTGGATCACCTCAACTAATCAAAATTTGAATGGGGCTTGTCCAAGAGGCTTAAAGAGTAACATTTGGTTTGGATACTTGAAGTGCATTTAGGGTATAAGTCACTATAGTGGTTGACCAACATAACGAAATAATCCATGTAAAATTTGTAATGTCTTCATCTAAGAATTAGTATAACAAAGATAGACCACCCCATGACTCAAAATAAATTGGAGATGATAGTGGGATGTGTATACTTCAATATTTAAAAATTTTCAAATTTTTTAAAGAGAGTGTAGATCTTTTTTTTAGATTTTCTTTCATAATTAGGTTTAAGGTTTTGGAAAGAGGACTTCTTCTAAAAAAAACAATTATCATAAATACTTGCAAGTAGAAATCTCATGTTTCTAGCGTAGACCTAGAGTTTTCTAGGCATTTTAGTTGGGGTTTAAGGCCACTAACATTCTTTAGAACTATACTAGATGTAGTTCTTTGAGTGCTTGGCCAAAAACACTAAGGATGGAATTATAGGTTAATTTCTGAGGATTTCATGGAGAAATTATTTTTCTTGTATTTATAAAATATGGAAGAAAAAAAGCACAAAAACATATAAAAAAATAAGCACAAAAAAATTGTAATCACTCACCAAATTGATTCACATGAGAAGATCACCTAATTTCACTTTAGGTTGGCTGACCACCAAGCCTCCAGGAATAAATTTCTCCACTAATTTATTTAGTAAGATTCACCAAGAGATTTAATTTCACACAAATATAACAAATTATAAGTTCACACAAGATAGATTTAAAATTTCAAATAGATGAGGGAGAAGTATGAGAGGGAGGGGTTTATCCACACTTGCAACTACCAAAACTATCCTGATATAACCACCCAAACCACTTAATTCTCCCTTGACTAGCCACAATTAATGACATTATAATTATTTGATGCACATTATTACAATTCCATTAACTTAAAAAATTCTCCTAATATATTTGAAGATCTAAATTCCAAAATTTTAAGTTTATGAATTTTGAAATTTAAATGTTAAACTATAATAATTAGCACACAAGCACATGATGAAAATATAATATTTCACACTATGATTACATAATTGAAATAAAATAATATTTCTTAAATTAAGATCTTCATTATGCTTTTAGTGATTGGACCTCCATGCTTAGCCTCAACTTTTCTTACTTGAGCACATAAAGTGTGGTCATTTTCCTTGCATCGACACTATGTGCCACATCAATTTACCTAAAGGAACTCTTTTTGAAGAGTTGAAATGACATGTAATAGGTTCTGGATTGTATGTGGTGATAGAGAGTTTATTATGTGGTACCACTAGTAAAAAATGTGGTATAGTTCCTCCAAATTGATTAACTTGAAAACATTCGATATTAATTTTATTATTGAACTTTCATAGCATCATATTGACAACTTAAAATTATTAAGGAATAATTAAAGGTAACATAAAGTTTATAATTAAATGGGGGAGATATAGTGGTGAAGGTGATGGCAATAGTATCAACTTTAATAATGGCATTATGATTAGTTTCTTATGGCATAAATTAGTGTTATTTTCAAGTGACTAACAAGAATTATAACTCTACCTTCTATTAATTAAAACATTTCAAAAAATTTTGATTTCTCTTAGATCAACATTTATGTCTTTTATATTATACAATTGAAGAAAAATATCATACAATAAAAAAGTATTTTTATCAATTAGAATAATTTTTATTTGCAAAACATATCATTAATCTTATAAGAAAATGTTTATGGTCAAATTAAAATATTAAAATTCAATAATTTAAAATTAACAAATGATAGTATTTATCATCTCCTACAACTTTGAGTTATAAGCTTCAAAACTTCCACAATCCAAGATTTGCTTTGATACCACATGTGATGTGTCCTAGGATTGGATCACTTGAAGTGACTCAAATTTGATTGGGGGCATGCTCAATGAGTAATATATGGTTCCATGATAATGAAGTGCATCTTAGAATCTATAATCCCCAATTTAGATTCCCTTCAAATCTCAAAATATAGTCTAAAATTTCAAATTCTTCTTAAATTTTTTCTTAGATTTTTTCAAATGTATATCTTATCATGGTGATGGGAGGTTATTAGAGTGATCAAGTATGACATTGAGGTATGATGTACTATCTCGAAAGATAGCATCACTACAATGAGCCTAATCACCTAATAAGGACTCCAAGGCATAATTGGTCAGATTACCCCTTTACATGGATGAATAAAGCATGGTTTATATTAAATCGAAGTTCTTAACTTCCTTATGGAGGTAAGTCTCCATAGTTAATTACATAATAGGAAATGAATTCTCTAAGAATACTCTCGATTAAAATAGACAATTATCATCTCCAAAGATTCCAAGGTTAGACTATCAAAGGATTGGTTATGTTTGGAAAATCAATTGGGAAAGTTCAAGGAGAAGACTTATTTTTGGAATCCAAGGGGAGGAATATGATGCCATGAAAGAGCATTCCAATCTATCTTATGATTGGGCTTTATATTCTTGAAAGTGAAGAGACTTGATTATTTGAGTTGAATTTTTAATAGATTGATAAGGGTTATAATCCATTAACATAAGATTGAGAGAATGCCTAAGAGGTGAGGATTTATGCTCATAGGCCGAAGGAAAATAGCAACCTTAGATTCTAAGTCTAGGGAGCTTTAACACAAGTTAGAGCATGACCTAAATCTAAGCATAAAAGGGACATAAGGGTTTATCTCCACAAGAGAGAGTAAACTCATCCGACTTTTGAACTTACAAAACTACCTAGAGTGGCCGCCAACTAACTCCTCCTATGATTTTAAAATTATGTAGTCAGATCTTATGAATTGCAAGATAGTTAGGGTAGTTATTTAATTAGAAAGAGACTAAAGTCCTAAACCCACTCCCTAGAGCATGAGTATGGTATGAGACTTAATCTACAATTGCAAAATCTTTTCAAATTCTATTTCATTTAAACAATATTTTAGACAACTAGAAAATGCATGCATGATGTGAACCATACAACATTTAGTTAAGGAGTTGTTAAATTTTTAATAATCTTGTTTATAGCTTAGGCTTTATGATGAGGTTATGAGTTGCTTAAAATTTAGTTATGAATGATTAGTTGGGTAGAAAAATTTATTTTATCCTAAGAGCCTACTGTATCCAAGCCACACATTAAGGCATCAAACATGAAGAAACTATAAAAAGCATGCCATCCTAATGCACAATTTAAACAAATCATCAAATAATTTTAAATGCTATTGTAAAAGAATAAGAGGCCGGTGCGGTCGAGTTTCATCATACAACCCGAAAAGAGAAAAAATGGGTAGTCGAGCTCTACCCTTATACAACCCGGTATATGAAAGAATAATTACAATTAGAATGAATGCATGCTATGGGGGATCCTCATTCTTTGTATCTCCATTTCTTTGATTTGATTGTACTTCAAAGGCATCACAGGATCTCCTTGGACAAAGCCTTCTAGCCACTGCTCATCCTAATCCCCCATAGTACTAATCCTACTACTTATTGCAAAAATTACATTTATATAGATAAAAATAAATATAACTACACTTGTAAAATAAAGGTTAGCTAAACATACATATAATCCCAAGTAGTTATATCTATAATTTGGACTTAGCACCCTACACATGGGTAACCAAGCCCACCTGTCCTAACTTGGATTATGCTTAAGGGTTTAAGCAATCTGGAAAGAGAGCATTTATATTTCTTTTTAAGCATCCCCTTAAGCACAATCCCTTATAGAAAACATGATTAGGCTAAGAGCAGCCTAACATCCAGTCTAAAATAATACATCATAAAACAAAATATACATCACATTATACACTGTCTTAACATAAAGTTAGAAGTGGTGACTTAATTCTAATATGTGTGTTAAGGTCTTGTGTGGTACGTCTTTAACTAAGCATTAGAGTTGTATTTTTTTTAAGTTTGAAAATTATTCAAGTTAACATGATGGTGGGTTTCATTTGAAGTTATTTAATTGATTTGTGAATTTTAGTTTTTATTTTTATTTTTGTTTCATATGATTTACATGACAACTAAGTGTTATAAATAGAAGGAAGAGGATCACCCTCTTCCATCCTACCTTAAGCCATTTTTTAAAGCTATTAATTTAATTCAATTCTCTTTAATGAATGTCTTACTAAATGATTTTTAATTAATCCTAACTTTAGATTAACTTTAAATAACCTTATCCAATATGAAAGGCTTCTTAAGGTTAATCTAATTGAATTACTATCACATGAAGTATACTAAGTCATTCCTTTCCATCACATGTAACATGCATATGACTTAATACTTAGCATATCTATACACACATTATATTTTGGCACACTTGAATGATGAATATATATGTATATGTTTGAAGCTTATATTTCATTTGATTGAATTATCCAATATATGTAAATTTAAAGGTCTATCCAAATTCTTATACAACAATGCATAGGAATGAAATTAAATAGGTGTGTGTCATTGTTAACTAGAGAAGTGAGGTAATCAAACGACTTCCTTAGGGCTAGCTAAAGCCTCATATTTTCGGGATGTCCAAACTATATACTCATTTGCATCCAAATATATGTAACTTTGCATACATGAACATAGGAAAGAAAGCTCCAAATCACATGATTAAATAATTCATTTACTTGAGCAATTATGGATGCATGCATTTTTAATAGAAAAGGGGGATTTCCGTTCCTTAATCACATATACATACACATGTATAAATACATAAACAAGTACATGTCATTGTTAACCAGGAAAGTGAGTAATCAAATAACCTCCTTGGGGCTAGCTAAAGCCTTATATTCTTGGGATGTCCAGACTATATACTTGCTTGCTTAGATACATATGAATGTAAACACAATTAAGAGAATGAAAATCATGCAAAGATTGTATTTTTCTTTAATTATTAAAATGCATAAGAATGAAACTAAATGGGTACGTGCCTTTGTTAACCAAGGAAGTGAGATAATCAAATGACCTCTTTGGGGCTACTTAAATCCTTGTATTCTTGGGGTGACTAGACTATATACCCTTCACCATTCAAACTTATGTAAATTACCATATGAGTAAAAGAAAGCGAGCTTCAGTTCACATACTTAAATTATAAGCAGTTGCACCTCATATGTATTTATAACTTTCATCACAACATATGTTGTTATCGATTTATAAACTTTTGAAAAATACATACAATATTAAATGGTGATAATAGCCACACATATATTAAATTAAGTCAACTCAACTCACACAAACTTACATAAAAGGAAATTCATTTTTTACTTTAATTTTGAAAAGATGGATGTATGGATTCAAATGGCATACAACATTTATCATGATAAGAAAGGAACAATCAAATATAAACACATGATTCATTCAATTACATTAATTCATAAGGACAATCAAATCAAATAAAATTGTTTAAAGATAACCAAAGCTTCTTTGGTAGTTTAATTTAGATTTTGATTTGATTTAAAAAGGAGGAGAATTCATCATTTGCTATTTTAATCCCATTTCCACATTAGTAATTTGATTTGGTTTAATAAAAAGCAATTAAGTGAATTTTATGGATTAATTAAGTTGGATCTTTAATTAAATCAACTAATTACCCTTACCTATGTTTCTTTAATTTGATTAACCACTTAATTATGAGGCACAAATGACATGTGAGGAAATAAAATTCTTCTATAAGGGCCTAATGCAATTGGCTCATAATTAAAGTTAATTAAATTAAAGAATCTAATTAAGAACTTTTATGATTTTCTTGCACTTATGGGCTAATCATAATTTCTTTAAAAGGTATTTATGTTATTAAACACATAAAGAGGAATCCTTAAATAATTTTTTAATTATCTAAAATGATTATGATTTTAATTTTATTAATTAAGCCACTTTAATTAACTAATTAATCCTTAATTAATGTCAATTTAATTAATTTTCCTTTAAAGAGAAATGGACTTAGGAAAAACGGTTAGGAGGGAGGTCCAAACTCCATTCCTCTTGCCCATTCACTATTCAACAATGATTGTCCTTAATTAAATTTGGGAGGTTAATTAATTAAATTTCATAATTTAGGAGGTTAATTAATTAATTAAACTAATTAAGAGAGTGATTAAGTATTAAATAGTCAAATACCCTAATTAATCAAACAATAAATCCCAAGAAAATTATGAGAGACAGAAGTCATCCCATTAAACTAACACACAAAATTTAGGATTAATTACTCAAGTAATTAAAGAGTAATTAAGCTAATTAAGTTTATAATTAAACCTTAAGTGAGCCTTAATTACTATTCAATATCAATTGGAATTAATTTAAAGTAATTATTTTCTAAAATACCTTCAAAATAAGTATTTATTTGTATGTTTTAGATTTTTTTTATTATTTGTTATAAATTTTTGAAGTTTCAGCCATTAAAAAATAATTAATTAAGCCTAATCCTATCGTCGCCACGCAGATCGCTGACGTGACGCACTTTCCACATGGCACCGCAGGATTGGCTACTTAAACCCATCAAACTCAGTGCTGACATGGCTGGCAGTGGATGCGCTTTCATCTCTACCGTTCGATCTAATATCGGACAGCATTGATTAAACTCGTGGTTCTTAAGAAATTAAAATCAGATAAATATAATGAATAATCATGACCATCCATTTTGATCACGCAGAATGGATGGTGTGTGATCCATCATCTCCCGAGCGATAAGAGATGGACACCATCCGCCTTCTCTCGTTCAATTTGAGCTCACCCTGGCTCGAATCGATTTGGGATTCAACCCACACCTTCACAAGGTAGATCTGAAGGGATATGCTGGTTGGATTTGCGTGGCATAATAATTTTCTTCAAAAAGGCCCAAATATTTTTCACCAAAAGCTCAATTTCATGGAGTTACCTCACCCCAAGGCCGAGCTGAGGATTGAGCTTTGTCAGTGGTAATGAAGCCACGGTCACATGGGGATTCTTTGTCATTTTCTTAGAGGGCCATGAATCGATGAAATGTGAGTGGGTGTTGATTAAAGTCATACTTAAGGTGGTCGAGGAGCTCAGAAGGTGATTTGTTCTTGCTCGACAGCATGTGGGGAAGGTGTGGGTGAAGTTAATTTAATTTTGGTTGAGTATTGGTGGAGTTGGATCGAGTGGAAGGCTGCCTTATTTTAGTTTGAGGTTTTCCGATAATCGGGAAGCTCTGGAGGCTTAGGGGTGCTCTAGGGATTTCAAAAATACCCTAGGAAGCTCTCTAAGTGTGAATGGTCTCATTTTTCATTAAAATGAGGGAGGTACCCCACACCTTCACAAGGTAGATCTGAAGGGATCTGCTGGTTGGATTTGCGTGGCATAATAATTTTCTTCAAAAAGGCCCAAATATTTTTCACCAAAAGCTCAATTTCATGGAATTACCTTACTGGAGCTCAAGACCAGTAGCAAAATCAATTGAGGAAGCTTCGTCTAGTGGTAATGAAGCCCTGCTGGTCAGCACACATGGGGATTCTTTGTCATTTGCTTGGAGGGTCATGAACCGATGAAATGCGAGTGGTGTTGATTGAAGTCATACCTAAGGTGGTCGAGGAGCTCAGGAGGTGATTTGTTCTTGCTCGATAGCGTGTGGGGAAGGTGTGGGTGAAGTTAATTTAGTTTTGGTTGAGTATTGGTGGAGTTGGATTGAGTGGAAGGCTGCCTTATTTCAGTTTGAGGTTTTTCTACAATGGGGAAGCTCGGGAGGCTTAGGGGAGCTCTAGAGATTTCAAAAATACCCTAGGAAGCTATCTAGGTGAGAATGCTCTCATTTTGGATTAAAATGAGGGGGGTAGCCACCCCACCCTCCCTTAGATCCGATGGACAGGATTGGAGCTTGAATTTTGGCTAGTTAGCCATCGTCCGAGCACCAGAGTTGTCAAGGTCAGTCATAGGTGGCTTGACTTGGTTGGCCAGAGGACTTGAGGGGTGGCTCAAGGCAGTTCCTCCATTCTTGGATCCAATGGGTTTCGGCTAGGTGTGGGGAGGTAAGTTAACTCACCTCTCCTTGGTCTATGGTCGACCTAGCCCACTTGGGTTGGGCTAGGCATGTAGGCTAGGTCCTTATTTGGGTAAGGAGTGGTGCCAAGGAGAGAGGGGAAGAGTTGACCTTCCCATTTATAATAACAAATAAAAAATATAAAAAGTTGAGTAACTTATATCCCTTGGCCCATTATTCTCATTGAAATCCATTAAAATAAAAAATATATATTTATAATAATTGGTTGTTGAGGTTGCCACTAAAGATGAGCCTATTAATATCAATTTGAATACCCTCCTTAAACTTTCATGCATGAGTAGCCTCATACTCTAATGAGTTCAAGAAATGTCTCTAGAAAAGCTTCCTTTTATTGGAACTTCACTTCTCCTTTACTAAGCTATTCTTTATGATGAGTAAGCTTTACAATGACTTTATTTTTCTCTTCTTTGGTTTCCTTCAAAGTTTTCCTAATGTCTTTATGATGGTCAAACTTTTTCTATAGTGAGCTTTTTATGACTTGATATTCCATCATTGATCTTAGATCTAGTGTGAAATGATGTCCTCCATCTATTAACCTTGGATCTAGAGTAAGAGAGAAGAATGTGATCGCATTAAATATAAAATTTTAGGCATTGCCAAGATAAAATGTTGTCAAAATCAAAATTAAATTGGGTTTTAATTTACTAAATTCAATTTTAAAAATTCAAAAGCTCTGTTGTCAAGCTTGGTTTTGGCATGAGATAAAAATTCTCCCTCCATCCATCTAAATACAAAATAAGGGAGAAGAGTTTACTTTTGCACTAAAATATTTTGAAACCTAGCATTACTAAGTCATTATGCTGCCAAAATATCTAAATATTATTAAATCATATAAGAAAATTGTCTTAGAATAGAGCCTTTTGACTCGTAGTGCTGCACAATAATACCAAGTGTTGCGGTGCTGAGCTCTCGAGATTTTAAACTTTAGTTTTCCATTGTTGCATGGAGGCAGCGACACTAAATCATGGCACTACAACACCACTTTTGTAAGTTGTAAAATCAAAATAGCCACTTCCTAGTATCATGGTGCTGAATTTTGGCATCACAACACTACCTTCTTGGGTCATAAGGTCATTGTGTCCACCTGTAGCACCACAGTGCTATCCTGGAAGCGCTAAAGCATTGTAACAGTGTCGCAGTGCTACTTCGTTGTTCTTAGGCTTTACATTCTCTGATTTTAAGCCTAAGTCCCACCAACTAGTATAAATGTGCTGGATTTTTAGCACCAAGGTGTTGACTTTTAAATGCAGAGGCACTAACTTTTTAGTCTAGCTTTCTTTAAGTTAGAAATTTAATTGAAATAATTAAGTTTAGGAGATAGCCAACTAGTACACTAATAATGTGAAATAAAATTTTATTACATAAATGGGATAAATAAAATTACAATGGTGTAAGAAAAAAAGAAAGGAAATAAAAATACAAATATAAAAACAAAAAAGAGGAAAAAGACTATCCTAGTAGTTATAGTCATCCTCATCCTCTTCTTCTTTTAGCTCCAATGGGGTGCTAACATAGGGGTGCTAAGGAGGCACTATGGGAATAGGAACTCTACTTGGGCCAACACTAAAGTTGCAATTTTCAAACATTTGAATGAGTGATGAGTTGAACTCAATCATATAAGAAAATTGTTGCTGCTACTGACCTATATAATAATAAAATTTCATCTCTAGTTCTTGTTATCGTGCTATTTTCACCTACCCTTTTTCTTAATTCTGAGACTCTACCTCTAATAGCTTAGAGTTACTAATTTAATGTCTTAGAGGATTTGGATCTAGATTGAGGGACTCCTTTGTATAATGACTTCTTCATCTGGGTCCCTTAATGCCATAACACATAAAAAATAAATAAGAGAAGTGTGAACATACTCTCTAGTACTACCCTTAAGCATATTACAAATTGAATTATAAATAATCTTTCCTAAATCTATAGTAAAGCCCATTTGAATGGAATAATTCAAAATGGCTCTATTCTTAGTGACTTCACTGATATTAGCAGTGGGCATCAACTTGATAGAAATAAAATAAAGCCAAGATTTAGCCTTGATTGTTAGGCGAGTGATAGAAAAATTTATAATATTTTCTTCTCGCTATTTCCATTAGACATTTGAATTTTTAATAGGGAGAAAACTAAAGATTTCATCAAAATTGGTGTGATTATTTTAGTAGGAAAGATATTGATTATATGTAAAATTTTATAAATTATAATATGCATTGATAGAAGTTATATCAAAATATACCCATTTCCCATGTACATAAACTTGGTTATCCTGAAGATTCTTCACATTGCAAAGAACCCCTACCCTATATGGATAAGGCAAGCATTGTCATAAGAGAGGCATTCTTAACCTTGCTCTTAGTGACCTTCTCCACGTTCCCACCAAAATTGTAAAAAATACTCTCCGGAATGAGGTACGTGTTGATGAGTGCGTGTTGGTACCTCCCCTCAACATACACATTAACAAATATGCTAAGCCACTGAGGACACCTTCTTTTACCCTTGACGATCTTGAGTAGTATGTTTGCTATTCTAGGGCTGAGGAAAAGCTAAGATGCAATAACTCCTAAAAGAACAAAGGCTTGAGAATGAAAATTTTAGCATTCTAGAGGTTTTACTTATAAGATGGATCCAGTGTCTCGGCACTACTTGGGTAGCACTAAGGTGCTAGCCTCTCGATTTTTGAAATACAGGACCAGAGTAGTGGTGCTCCATATGTAGTTCCTAGGAGTCGATCAGCCAGTCAAAAAGAGCATTTATTAATATTTATTATAATTAATTTTGTAACTTATCAGATATGAAAAGTGCATCAAATATTGATGGAGCGTTGTGACACTGGTCAAAAGTTATGTCGTTTTCTATTAAATATGCCTACCAGCCTGTCGACCTTTGAATGACTTTTTCACTGGCATCACGATGCGACTTGGCAGCACACTGGTCAAATTGTCAACCTACTTTTTGTTATTATTTATGTAACCTTAGCGCTATGACATTGGGTTTACAATGTTGAAGCATTGCCCTCGCCGATTTTGAGACTTATGTTTCTACCTGACGGTGTTGACTCACCCATTATGCACTAAAGTGCCAACTTCTTGCCACCATGGCGTTCAATTCCTAGTGCTACAATACTGCTCATATAGCGTTGAAGCGTTGTCCCCTAGAAATAAAAATTCAAATCAAACACCTTTTTGTTTTCCATGCGAACACCCCTATAATTTTAGCATTTTTAAGGGATGTAAGTCCAATATTTTTATTTTCTATGTGAACATCTAAACTTACTAGTATTCCCAAGAGATGTAAGCTTAATATATCTATTTTCCATGCAAACATTTCTAATTTTTTTCATTCCAAAGAGTTGTACGTCTAATCTTTTTGTTTGCTATGAAAATACCTAAATCGACTAGCTTTCTAGTATATGTAAGCCCAATTATCTATTCGCCATTCAAACTCCCCTATAATTCTAACATTCCAAAGGGATGTAAGTCCAAACTTTTTGTTTGCTATATAAACACCTAAACCTATTGGCATTTCTAAGGGATGTAAGCCCAATCTAGTCATTCTCCTTATGAACATTTCTAATTTTGGCATTCAAAAGAGATGTAAGTCCAATCATTTTGTTTGTTATGCAAACACCTAAACCTACTAGCATTCTTATGGGATGTAACCCCAATCTATTCATTTTCCATGCAAATATTTCTAAGTTTTGGCATTCCAAAGGGAAGTAATTCCATTATTTTGTTTGTTATGCAAACACCTAATTCTATTAGCTTTCCAATTGATGTAAGCCCAGTCATCTGTTAGCTATGCGAACTCCCCTATAATTCTAGAATTCTAATGGATGTATGCTCTGCATATGCCTACAAGGCAGACTTCATTGAATTATTAGAAAAACTTATAAGTTAGGTTTACTCTTTATTCACTAAACAATTACACAATACCTCTTGTCTACTCGGGATATTTAAAATGAGGCAACCTATGGATACTAATTAAACTCCATGGACATTATGGCTAATAGCCCTCTTATGCTGGTAGATTGGAATAATGGCAATCTTAAGATGACAGAATCATGGGATAGTAATCAAGACTACTCTCCCTTTTCCCTTAAATAGTCATTCACATCACACCTCTAAACATTGATTCATATTAGAGAGATATGTATATTTCCAACCCTAATCGAGAGTGCTCTCTTACTGCGGTAAGAGGGGTAATTAACTATGAATGCTTGCATTCATAAGAAGTAAAATCTAGATCTAAATAAACCTTACCATGATGTTAGGGGAAATCTAAATAAGCCTTTTCAACTTCAATTTTATTAATATGATGATAAAAAAATCTTTTTATTTTTTATTTTCAATACTAAGATCGCTAAAGTCAATCGTACTCTCACAACCTTCATTATAAAATTATCAAAATATTACATCTACCTATGTTTAATACCCATTTGTAAAAAAAGTACTTTCTAATTTTCATCCTTAATGCATCTCACCTATACTAATTCTTTGCTTCTCCTATCTCTTTTGCTTATACATACTTTTTTTACCCTATTTAGTATCCAATCTATTATATAAATCATTAAAATTGATTTTTTTTTTATATTACTTTCTACGGTGTTTAAAAATATAATAGGACACCACATAGATCTTAATGGGTACATATTAAAATGATCGAGTATAACCAAGGTTGTCAAAACTGCACCGAATATTAAATTGAAAGAGAGTGGTTCAAAGTTCAATGGTTTGACTTAGTTGAACTAGATGATTTAATAAATATCAAAATTATTAAGCATCAATCTAATTAAATGATGAAATAATATAAATATATAATAAAAATAAATAGAATAAGTACATAAATAATATTTCTAATAATTATTAATTTTATGATCGATATAATATTTAATAGGATATAATTATATGTATTTTATAACTCTAATTATGTGTATTTTAAATATATTTAAAATCTAAAAAAACTATAATATTAATTTATAAATATAGATATAATTTATCATAAGAATATACTTCATAAAAATTATTTATAATTAAAATATTAAATTTATAATAAATCTTATTCTTTCAAGATGGAGGAAACTTTTAAGAACCTTCTCAAGAAGCTTCTTTTAAGCCTAAAAAAGTTAGAGGAAGTAACCATGAGTGATGATCTAACTTGCCTATCACCATATCCATCATGTCTTGAGAGGATTGTTTCACTTTCAAAGATTGACTCGAGCACAGCTACAAATTTGGGGCCATCTTAATACCCAAAGAATACTTAGTAAACATCTTTTTGGTCTATAAAAGTAATCTCTAGAGAATCACTCAACCCTCTTAAGATTGAAGAAAGTTAAGGCATCTATTTGTCTCAAACCTCTAAAAAGATTATCTCTAAAATCAAGAAGCTTTCTCTATATGTGCTTAAAATAGCTCAAACCTCCACCACATTGAAAGTATGCCAACTATGAAGGACAACATAGACAGGGTGATATCCACACAGAGATAGTGAAAGCCAAGCAACAACAATCATCGCATGATCAAGAGAGTTCACCAGCATAGCCACCATCTGAGTCCATCATCTCCCTCCTCGCTACAATTACTATCATCTTCAAGAGCTCCTCCACCACTTCTAGAATATTATATCTACGCATGAGAGTACTCAAGCCACTTATGCCACTCACTTTGTATGACTTCTATTTTGTACCCACCACATTGCTCATTTTGTCTCTATTTGATGATCTTGTTGAGTTCATTCCAATAGAATGCTCTCCAAATAATAATAATAATCTAAATGAATTCTAATCATTCTCATTTCAATAAAAAATGGAAATTTCTTTATTGAATCTTCAGGGTTCCCCACTTGAGATAGAGTTGGAGTCATCTAACTTTGAAGATCCCTTAGGAGAAGCTATAGGTATACCTAATGAATATGTAGATCTCACTATGAATCCCCCAACTAAAGAAATCATTGAAGTTAACCGGAAAAGTTATACCTCCTAGTGTGGCATCTCAAGATAAAGGTAAACAAATCATTTGTTCTAGTAAGAAGATAGCCCCTCCACAGGATGCTCCATCATTAGATATGCTTATGGAAGATCAGCACAAAGTCAATTACAATGTCTTACCACATCTAAGAAAGTTCACAACTATGTAAAGCATATATGATGCCCTTATCTTATCCAAAGAGATGAGAGAGTCTTTAATCAAAGCATTGCTTGATCCCGAGATATGCTTAACTTAGATGATCACTACAAGTTCAATTGAAGAAGATGCATGTTTCTTGGGGAAGTCCTTAGAGTCACATTTTGAAAAGATGATCTATTATATGGGATAATAGAGTGCTTACAATATAAGCACAACACTGATATTCTAAAGCGATGTAAGTTGGTCTTTTCATTCACCATGCAAACATCTAAACTCTAATGGCATTCTAAAGGGATGTAAGTCTAATCTTCTCATTCACTATTCAAACACATAAACACTACCGACATCCTAAAGGGATGTAAGTCCAATCTAATGGCTTTCTAATAGATGTAAGTCTAAAATGAAGAGAAAACTATAAATGTGATAATGAGGTGCTACAGGAAAATGAACTCTACTTGGGTCTACATTAAACTTGTAATTTTTGAACATCTAAATAAGTGTCGAGTTGAACTCAGTCATGTAAGAAAATTATTGTTGTTGCTGACTCATATGATGATTGAATTTCTTTTTTTTCCAATTTTGTTGCCTCTGGCTACTTTCGCCAACCGTTTTTCTTAGTTCTAAGACTTCTTCTTTAATTTTTTGAAGTTGGTCATTTAAAGTTTTAGAGGATTTGGATCAAGATTAAGGAGCGTGTGAGCTTTCTCATACTTCCATTTTTTATCCAAATCCTTCAATTGTTCTTTTAGTCAATGGAGCCCTTTGTATAAGGACTTATTCATCTGGCTCACTCGATGCACCATCAAAACACACAAAGCATACATAAAGAAGGATGATCATAAATTAGGGCACTACTACCCTTAAGCATATTACAAATTAAATTATAAATAATCTTTCCTACATCTATAACAAAGCCTTTTTGAATTGCAAAATTCAAAATGGCTTTATCCTTAGTTACCTTAATGATATTACTAGTGAACATTAACTTGGCATAAATAAAATAATACCAATCTTTAGCCTCAAATGTTAGGTCGGTGGTAGAAAAATTGATAATCCTTTTCTCCTATCCATTCCATTGAACATTTAAACTTTTAATAGTGAGGAAACTAAGAATTTCATCAAATTAGGAGGGTTTTCTAGTAGAAAAAATATTGATCATATACAAAATTTTATAAATTATAATATGTGTTAATGGTAGTATTATCTAAAGAAACTAATTTTTTTTGAATAAAAACTTAATTATCTTGGTGCTCCTTCGAGTTGGTGAAGAACTCGAGCACCACAGGGATGACACAAGCTTTGTTGTCATAAGCGAAGTGCTCCCATCCTTGTTTATTGATAATCCTCTCTGCATTCCCACTCAGATTGTGGAATCCCCACTTTGGAATGAGAAGCTTGTTGACCAGATCGTGCTGGTACCTCTTCTCCGCTTCCATGCTAACAAATCAGTTAGCATCGCTTGAGGTTGCCCTCTTCTTGCCTTTGTAGAAGTGATTGAGTGGCATATTCGATATCTTAAATATGAACAAAGGCTAAGAGAGAAAGGTTGTTGAAATTTCTAAAAGAACAAAGGTTTTAGAATGAAAAATAAAGGATAGGGGTCAAATTTATAGAATATATCCAATTCCATGATGTCACTTTTACAACACTGAGGCACTGTCCTCATGGCTTCTAAAATGCATGACTAGCATCGCGGTGCTCCACATGCAGTGCCTAGGAGCTAGTCAGTCAAAGTGGTTACTATTCCAGTCAAGAAGATCATTTATAAATACTTATTACCATTAATTACATAACTGATGTAGTATATAAAGCATGTCAGGAATTTATGCATACCTGTTTTAACATGCACCAGTGGTAAAAGTTATGTCATTTTCTGTTAAATGTGCTGGCCACCGCGCTTTTTTTGAATGGCTTTTTGACTGGAACCAAGACACTACTTTGGCAATGCCTAGGCGCTGACCAACTAGTTCTATTATTCTTTATGGCACCTAAGCAGCGTGGCTAGCCTTACGATCAAGTGCTACCCCTAGTTTTAAGGCCTAAATATTTTTGCCTCTAGCACTACAACACTATTTTTCTAACATTGAAGTGCTTCCTTTAGCACTAAAGTGCTTAGTGCCAAAGTGCTGCCCTTTAGCGCCTAGGTGCTGATTTTCTAACACTGACGTGCTACCTCCCAAAGCTAAGAATAAAAAAATTTGTATGTTAGTGTGCAAACATCTAAACCCTATATGGCATTCCGAAGGGATGTAAGTCCAATCTTTTTGTATAATATGCTAACTTATAAACCCTAATTGGCACTCCAAAGGGAGGTAAGTCCAATCTATATGTTTTCCTTGCAAACATTTAAACCTTATTGGCATTCCAAATGGACGTAAGTTCAACATATATGTTCTTCATGTGAACATTTAAACCCTAACTAGCATTCTAAAGGGATGTAGGTTCAATATTTTCATTCACTATATGAACATTTAAACCTTAGCTAGCATTCCAAAGTGTTGTAAGTCCAATATATATGTTCACCAAGCATGATCGCTCAGGAAAAACACCTTTGTAAATCTTGGCCATCTTAATAGGATGTTAAAAGAGTTTATTCTTTATAAGATAGATTTATGTATATTTAACCAGATTTTCATGGTGTCTAGTAGTGTGGCATAGATGACTATCTAAAGGAAAAAAAAAAAGGGTAGTCCTAATCCAAATCCCATGGTTTCATCATCCTTGGATTGACATTATTCTAGTCTACCAACATCAAAGAGAGATTAGCCCTAATATCCAAGAAGTCTTATTAGCAGCCATGGGTAGCCTCATTTCAGATATCCTGAGTAGACTAGAGTTTTATTGTAGGTGTTGTGGTACAGGTATTTATTAAATTATTTAGGCTAAACTTGATTTATAAGTCTACTCAATAATTAAATTTTATTGAATAATCTACATTTTAGATGTATGTAGAGCTTACATCCATTGGAATGCAATATCCAAGGGGGAGTTCACATGACAAACATATGATTGGTCTTACATCTATTAGAAAGCTAGTTAAAATTTAGGTTGGACTTACATATTTTAGAATATCAAAATTAGATTTAGGTTGTGCTTGTATTACAAGCACAGATCGGACTTATATCAATTAGAATGCTAATATATTGGAATATATCCATTGAAATGTCGGATATGGTTTAATAGTTCACATAGTGAACATAAAGATTGGACTTGCATCCTTTTGGAATGTCAGTTAGAGTTTAAATATTTTCTTAACGAACATATAGATTGGATTTACCTCCCTTTGGAGTGCCAAGTAGGGTTTAATATTATGCTTTCTTTGCAAGCACAGGTTGGACTTACTTCAATTACAAATCTGCTAGATTGGATTTACACCCCTTTAGAATGTCATCACTAATGCATTCTACCACTATCTCATCTATCTGATGACTCCTTAGAAGTATGAGCAATATGCCAAGAGAACATAAGTGTCATGTCGGTCTAACTCTCGAAGTTTATGATTGTATATGAAAGCCCCTCTAAAAAAAAAGGAAGAGAAAGTATGAGGAATTCATAGCAACCATAGGTGACTAACTCCTATGTTAACCTCCTGAGGAGCTGCACAAAAACATGAACCAATCCATAGAAGTTGTCTCAAGATGCACTGACAATGGCAACATCCCCATGGAACAAGTGACTGTTATATCAAGTATCTATGATAGTCCATATATGGGTGAGGATTGAGTAAAGCCATACTATCTGGCTGCTCTTATAGGATTATATCCCTCTAAAATCATAGACTCATGATGGCAGTAGTAAAGCCAAGTAGGTCTCAGTCCGACAAGATATTCATTAATGCATCTTTACGTTAGCTTTGATAATAATAATTGTGGCTTCTATCAGTAATAGAATCCATGAATCTTTGTCCCAAGCTCTGAGTAGGTAAGCTATAAAAAGTTGATATGTGAATAATCTAAAAGCAATCCATCATGCGTGATGGTGCAACATAAATGTTTGAATTTGATCTCTATCTAAAGAAACTATAACTCTACTCAACTACATAATCAAGGAAAACATTGCTACATGAAGTAAAGAGGTATCTCGTGATAGCTCCAAAAATATGAGTGTGGATCCATCCATATAGATAATGCCAAGGAGCCTCTACCTCATAGCAGCATGAGTTGGACATGGCACACACTCTAACTAATCCATGGTATATGTTGACTAATGTTGCAAGTGCTGGTATATACCTCTCGCCACGAGCAAGTAAACTAGCCATCAAGAGAGTAGAAGGATGAAAGAGTCTGCTATGACTAGGGAACACAAAGTACTATAGCCACATGACAATGAAGGCCACTTGGACAATTCCACATCAATGCCTCATACTAAAACATGTTGAGAACTGGCTCCTCTTTCAGCCTCAATTTGAGTGCTGAAAGACTCCTTAGATGAATGAAAGCCAATATCAAAGGGATCATCAAAGCATGCAAAATGAGGCAAACATGATGATGCATGAAGAAAGCTCTCAGACCATGTATCAAGCATCTACGGCTTGATCTCTATTTTTTGAATGACCTCTGATAATGAGTTAGAGTAAGATGAAACTGACAAAGGTGGGCTAAATACTGACTTTGGGTCCTAATCTTTGACCTCATGATGTAATATACGATAGCCCAAAAGTCAAATTATACCCGAAGGAGCACTATCTACAACGAGTAGATCCCGATCCTCACAAAACTAAGGTGATTTGTAACTCATTCTAAAGGGACATCGACTATGTCTTATATTAAAATTAACCACTCAATCGGAAAGATCATACCCTATTAGAAGATATGAATCAAAGGGTATAATGCAAGATGATTGAGAAAATGAGTCTTTAAAATGTCTCGCCCATAAACATGCGATACCATAATAAACAATCCTATAATTTGGCTAAATAATATGGATCATAAGCTTTAATTGTGGCCTATATCTACTCCTCACAAGGCTCTATAAGAGGCATATCATTTGGTATATTTCAATTAAATATTGTAACAAATCTGAAATGAGAAGCATATAAATTTTATGGACATCATAAAAAGATGATAATATTATAATTTGTAAATGAACTATGCTTGTGGGCTTTAATTCGATCTTATCTAAACTTTAAAGAGTTTAGATTTATATTTAGAATCAATCATTTTTAAACTTGATAGATGCAAATTTGTATTTAGATTCAATTCATTTTGAACATATTTATTGACCTCATTTTTGGATGAGGTTAATATCATTTTGAAATCAATAATTAGAATATCCTAATCTTACATAGGAATCTCCTAATTCAATGCTTAGGACACTATACCTAGTGGCCTAATACACATTCCTTGGGTTTGTTCTAACCTAATGGCTTAGGTGGATTCAACCCAATTTTCAAATTTGGATTAAGTTAAATCATCCAAATAAATTAAATTAAAATAAAATTAAAACAAATGAGTGAATCTAAAACTACACCAAAGTCAAGTCTAATCAATCCATTTGGCATAAGTTTGACTTGGTTTGGTCCAACCAAGTCAAAGGATAACCCATCAAGAATTTGACCAAATGAAATCATTTCAAATATTTCAAATGATTAAATAAATATGTTTAATCACGAATCTAAAAAATTCAAATTTATTTAGGGCTTGATTGGGTTAATTAGACCACAGTCTAAATGAACCTAAATAGGTCCTATTGGTTCAAACCCAAATAAAATTGAAATCAATTCAATTTGATAACTCAAAATCATTAAGAAATGATAATCAAACATAATCCAACCCATCATTGGGTCTACTTTGGTCAAATTGATTAGTTGACCCAAATGAAACCCAAGTTTAACCCATTAAATCCAACTTTGGGTCAAATGAGTTCAAATTAAAATCTAATTAAAATTTAATGAAATCAATTACTCCAATTTATCTCACATGTGATCAAGCATGATTGGAGTCCAAACCAAATCCAATTGGATCAAATTGGTCATTTGAACCCAATTGGAATCAAAATTAACCCATTTAGGTTTAAATGGGTTGAAATGAAAGGAAATCCAAAATTAATTCAATTTTAAATGAATTAATTAAATCAAAACCTATTCAATCATCAATTAATAATGATTAAACTAAAAATTAAAAGAATTGAATCAAAATTAAACACTTTGAATCAAATCCTTATGGATTCAAATTTCAATTGCAAAATGCAATTTTTTGACCGTAGATCCTTCAAAACACAGGCAGACTGCATGCCCCAAATGGCACTACGGCGAGGTGTGACACTACATCGCACTACCACCGCAGTGCCAAATGTACCCTAAGTCTTTAAAAAAAATCTTTGGATATGTTGTATAGAATTGACATGGAGAAGAATATAATACTACTAACGAGAGTACATGCGAGAAAGAAATCAGTATCAATTTAATTTTGAGCATTTCCAAATTCAAGTTAAAAAACCTACCATAGATGATATTGATGAGTTATTGAGGGATAGAATTGGTCCAAATAATGAAAAATTTAAATGTGATTGATGGATATGAGCAGAGAGCAAAATCATCAAGTGATGGTGATAAGTTTACAAAATTAATAGAAGATGCAGAATCAAACCTTTTATCTTAGTTGTAAATCATTTTCAAAGTTAATCATTTTGCAAGTATTTCATTTTAATTGTTAACAATCTTGGAGATTAAGGTCTTTTCATATATTACTTGAGTTATTGGTCGATGCTTTCTTGTAAATGATTTTGCTACCTAAGAATACATGTGGTTAAAAGTAATGAAAGTTAATAAAGGATATACAAAGATTTACACATGTCCTAATAATTGAATAGTATTTTTGAGGGATAAATCTAATGAGGAGATGCCATATTTATAATTCATCAAGATAGGTTTTTTTAAGCGGTGAAATTTTATTAGTGAAAGAAAACCCAAATAAAATTAGCTAAAGGTGTTTGACTTTTTCATTAATCCTTATACTTTAGAGACTATCCAAAACAAAAAAAGTCTCAAGTTATGAACTGATTAATACATAAATAAGAATGGGTTGTTGTGACAACTAGTAGATGGAGAAGCATGAAAAATATTTGACTCCCATTATCTGTATTTTGTTCAAATCCATGGAATATTTATCTTTGTTTGGCCAATGATGGAATCAATCCATCTAAGATTATGAATAGTACATACAATGTTTGGCCTATCATTATAGTTTCTCATAACATGCCTCCTTGGATTGGAATGAAATTTTTTTTTTTTATTTTGTCCACAATTATATCAGGAGAGAAGAGTCTAAGTAAAGATATTAATATTTATCTTCAACCTCTTATTCAAGAATTATGTAAACTTTTGCATGGACTACAAAGATATGTCATTAGACAAACTTTGAATATGCGTGCAATATGATGTGGACTATTAATAATTTTTCAGTATATGATATGCTATTTAGGAGGAACACTTAAGAAACATTTTCTTGTCCTTGTTGTGCCCAAAATACAAAATCTTTGTGGTTGTACAAATGTAAGAAATTCTTCTATATGAGTCATTTGCATTAGCTCCCAACAAACCTCATATTTTGTTGTCAAAAACATAATTTTGATTACACTGAGGAAGCATGAACTAGACCTATGAGGATCAATGGAATTGATGTTCTATCATACCTATAGAATTTGGAATTTACTTTTCATAAAACTAGTAAAGGTAAGTCTACATCATTAAAAGAAGAAACAATTAAAGTTGATGAACAAAATGATTCTATTGTCAAGCAGAAGAAATCATTTTTTTAAACTAGCCTTATTGTGATTATAACCTACTACCTCTCAATGTAGATATTATGCATGTAGAAAAGAATATCTATGATAATTTCATTGGAACCTTATTAGACCTTGATAAATCCAAGAATAACTTATAAACACGTCAAGAATTAGTTGAAATTAGAGTAAAGAGTGAACTATACTTATATATTAAAAAAGATGGTACCTACATTCTGCCACCTCCTCCTTTCACTATATCAAAGCAGGACAAGTTAATTTTTATCAAGTTTTGAAAGATTTGAAACAACCCAAAGGTAATGCAGCAAATATGTATATGTATATAAATATTAATGAGTGTAAAATTATAAGTCTCAAAACTCATGATTGTTATGTTCTTATCAAAGAAATTTAACCAATTACATTAAGGACTTCACTATCGAGGAGGTGGAGAATCGTTGTAGTATTAAGAATTTTTAAATATATTTGTGCCATAATAGTATTACAATTATTATATGTCAACTAAAAAAAATTTCTCCCATCATTTTTTATGATCAAGGTTCATCTACCTATATATGGAAGAAGTCAAATTCAGTGGACCTATGCAATGCAAATGGATGCATCCATTTGAGAGGTAACATATAACTACATAATATTTATTTGATGTTTCATATTTTACCACTCATCTACGCTTTTATCATCCACAAAATTTTTAATACTAAGGATTATGTTGACAATAAAGCATATATATTATTGAGAAAGGGATATCTTTTAAATCAAAATGTTTAGAGGGATCTAAGTTACTCAATAACTCCTCAAGCATTAGATATTTATCTTATGAAACGAGATTACATTATAAATTTTCAAGTGTTGGAATTTCATTAAGCAAGTTGACAACATATATTTTAAATGACAAGGCTTGCGTGCAATCTCATAGATATGTACTCCAACATTATGATAATATAACATCATATAAGGACATTTTTTAAGGATGGTTAGAAAAAATATAGTTTCACACATATTTAACAACTTCAATGTTGAGAAACTTATAAATGAAAGATTTTATAATTGATGAGTAGTAAGTGCAATATTGTGTTAATTTATTGTTAACTTATGTTCTTATTAGATGACTATAGAAAATTCTTGTGTAGGTCTTGGGTAGTAATGATCTACTAATATCTTATGAAATTAAGGCTCTTTCTAAGGGGAAAAATAAGCTTTCTAAGAGGTATAAAGGATTTCAAATTAATGGTTAAGACTTTCACACAATTTTTCCTGATGAGAAAAAGAAAGGAACAATGGTGTCAAAAATACTATGGAAATGGAAAACTTCAGTTACTACAATCAAGTTACTGACATCATTAATATCAATTATTCTGATATATTTTTTTGTGCACTATACAAGTGTGATTGGGCTAATTTCAATGCCATTGATATGAAACAAGATCAATATGTATATATTTTAGTAAACTTCTCGTGTCCAATTCATACAAGAGATAAGTTGGAAGATGAGACATTTATTTTCTTGACATAAGTAGAGCATATTTTCTACATATAAGATCTTAACAATAAAAATTGGAATTTTTTTATTAGTGTCAAAATGAGGATATCATCAATTCAAGCATTGTTGTCAATTATATTTTTCATGTAAGTTAACACTCTTACAATTTTAAATGGCATTTAATTGATCTATTGTGATACAACTTTTTATAATTTACAAGAATGACTAGATATAATTTATTAAGAAAAGTCTAAAAGGTCATACCCAGAGCTAGATCCAATAGAAAAAATAATTAGAGGACATTTGAAAATCCCTCTGTTAGTGCACACTTATTCAGGTAGAGAATGAGTGCAGTGTCACACATCAACTAATACATCAATCAGTTAGTGCACGAATCTCATTATCAGATGATGGAATTTGGCTCATTAATACTTACACTTTACTAGAATTGTCATATTAAGTGATCTTTCTAAATATATAATCATTTATATTTTGATTCTAACAAGCATGCAGCCCTATAAAGCATTGAGGGTATACCACATTGAAGACATTTAAAGTTTGCCTCTAGGAACAGAGTACATATCAAGATCAATGAGAATGGTGTTTCATGTAACATTTTAGAGTCCATTCTTTAAGGATCATATATGAGTGTTATTACTAAAAACCCTATATTGGCACTAATCTTTGTGCAATAAAGGTATGGAGCCGTTCCAAAAGAGGATGCTTGCATAATTAGCAGTATAAAATATATAATTAAATTTTAGTTTTTGTTTAATATTTGTTATTGCTCTTTATGTTAATTATGTTTGTAGTCTAAATTTGAAATTTCCTGACAAATGCACCACTAGATTCTTAAATCCTTAAGTGATAAGGGGTGCAATCATAAGACTATTTTAAGGTCTGAATATTGGGGTAATAGACCTATTAAAAACTTTTGGAGCTTGTACTAGTAGGAGTTGATGTAACTGTTGATGTTTTAGTTTTTTTTTTTTTTAAAGAGGGGGAGTATAAATACCCTAACTGCACCTTTGATGTCACCCAAAACCATTCAAGAGGGTAGCGAGAGCGGTTGGAGCCTCATTCGCTATAGAGAGAGAGTGATTGAAGGAGATCTTCACCTAAGCTGGAGAAAAAGTAAAAGACTAAGAGAAAGAAAAGGAGATAAGATCAACTACCCTTGGCTGCCATTGCACCGCTACCCGCAAACTCCATCTCTAGCTGTCGGTTCCTCCCTCTATAGCGTGAAGAAGCCCTAATCACCGCCTCTCATCACTATTGTCGAGTGGAGTAACCGAATAGAGCACCTCAGCTGACCTTCTCTTCCTCTCTTTGTGTGAAGAAGAGCCAAGCTCTCCCCCTTTCATGCATAAAGGAGCCTCTCAAGCCCTAGCTAACCTTCACTTGCTTATTTCAAGTGAAATAAACTCATATTTCAATTGTTCCCTCTTCCTAAAGGAAGACTTGGAAAAGGCTAAACCATTGAGAGTGAAATAAAACCATTTTAAAAGCCGACTTTAGGTAAATTATAAAAAAATAATTTTTTTTTATAATTTTGTTGCTCCATAGGACAAATCAAAGGCCTCCATCATTGATCTTGGATCCGGTGCAAGATAAAATTACCTCCCTCCATCGATCTTTGATCTGGAGCAAGGGAGAATGCACAAGCATGCAATTTCACAAAATATGACATTATCAAACCATCATTTTTCCCAAATAATAAATAATTAACTCAAAATTTTAAATAATTTGATATTAAATAAACCACAGGTTTAAAATTTGAAGGCATGCATCTATCGATCTTGGATCTAGCCAAAAAATTTACAAACACCTCCAACGTCAATCTTAGATCTGACATGAAATAAACACACCTCCCTCCGTCGATCTTGGATCCGAAGTAAAGAAGAAGAGTGCTCATCCAACTAAATTTTGCGAATATAGCACTGCTAAGCCATTATGCTACCAAAATTTCATCAAAATTAATAGACTTAAATTTTGATCAAAATTAAAAGAGATCAAATTAAAAATATATGTCAAAGAGAAGTGAACTATTGATTTATCTCAAATGCAAAACAAAATTGTGCAATCTAGATATATTTCAATCAATCTTAATAAAATCGATCAAATAAGATTTAAATCAATTATTTATCTCAAATTTAAATTGAAGACATACTTTAAAGATGAAATTTAAGATTCATCTTAAACATCGAATCAACAATGCATCTCAAATAATGAATCACAAATTCATAAAGGAGATTAAGTCAAAGACTTATCTCAATATTGAATCAAAGGTTCTTCCCAACATGAAATTAAGGATTTATCTCAAAACATCTAAATGAGGTTATATCAAAAATTCAACCTAAACATAATTGAATTTGAAATTAGAATTATAGCAAACATAAAATAACATTTAAACCAACCTATAATGGCATTCCATTGGATATAAGTTCAATCATTATTCACAAAGCAAACTCTATATACTAAACATTTGCTTTCTAACATATTTAAGTCCATCTTGTGTTTGCAAAGAAAACATCACTCCAACAATTATGGCATTTCAAAATGATGTAAGTCCAGCATAGATTCATAAATTGAATCCAATCCTACCTAGCATTCCAATAAATGTAAGCCCAATCATTCGTTCGTAATGCGAACTTCTCTAAAATCATAATATTGAGGATCAAAAGGCAGATAAAGATGCTAGCTAAATTAGTAGTGCTTATAACAGAGCCAGATCATGTAGTTGTGTTAAATACTAGATTTACATGGTACATAAAATAACCATGTTATGTAAAAATAATAGTGATGCATATACTTCAACATAATTATTAGCACATTTGTGGGTATAAGTAATGTTGTTTCCTCATCAAAAATTATTTTATATTTGTTTAGCAAACAATTAAATAAAATTCTTGAACTCTCTTTATAAAAAACAAAAAAGAGAAAAACCTATCCTTTAAGTTTTGCAAAACAAACACTTCCTCCCAAGTTAATTTTGTCATGACTCAACCTAGAGTTTGGAGAACTAAAGCGGAAATAGACAATCAAATCTATATTTAAAACATTCTAACGGTATTATTAATATAAAAGAGCAAATTAAACTTATCATTTTAAATTTGTAAGGCATTTATAGTTCGCTATATATATTATGTTTTATATTCATTACAATCACAGCTTTAAAAATAAACATTTTACTATACACGTACTCTCATCTTTCATTCATCTATAATGTGAAAGATTATCCTAAAAAATGATCATCAACTAAAAAATGAGCTAAACAACTCAATAGATAATTTTATCTAAAGTTACCATAATTCAAGAATTAAAAAATAATGTACATGTCAGTTTCTATCAATATCATCTCTTTTTGAAAAAAATGATGAGAAAATTGAATCATAAAAGATTAGAATCAAGAATTGTTCATCTTTTCTTTTTCATTTTTATATCTTACTTTTACTTTATAATGCACTCATCACAAAAGCTACTATCTAAATGTTACCTAAAAGGAACACCATTACATTATCTTTACCAAACACTATAGGAAAACTGTAGTTTTTGTGAAAAATCAATTGAAAATCAAGCCAAACCCGTTAGAAATGTAAGTTCCCGATTGATTCACTCCCATCGATAAAACTTTAGTTGAAAATGCATTCTAACGATCAATTTATTCATCAAAAAGAGTTTTAGTGGATTTTGATGATTTTTTGTTAGAAATTTTTTTCAATGAACGGCGAAAATTCTCAAGCAGAATTTTCAACATAATTTTCAACGAATTTCCATTGAAAATTTATAACGCAGGTTCCATTGAAATCCACCAGAAATTTTCCATCAAAATTTCCTACCCATCAAAAAAACCTTGTGATAGTTCGTAATGACCTACTAGTAAAAAAAAATCCATCGAAAGTCCAACAAAAATATATACAAATTTGAAAAAAAATATATGAAAGAGCTTTGCATATATTCTAATTTTTTACACCTAAAGAAAAACTATATAATAACAACAAGTAAAAAACTACAAGTACAAATGAAATAGTAATCTATTGTGTATAATATATTAAAGGAACTTAATTTTAAGCTTTATAGAAAGCTTAGTTGCAAAGATGAATAAAGTATATGATAAAGAGAGCAAGCAACCAAGCAAATAAAATAAAGTGCAGAAAAAATTAAGAAAGGAGGCACAAAGATTTTTATGTGGTTCTACCAAAGCCAGAAAACTAGCCCATGTCTACGTCTAATCACCTTGGCTAGGAATTCACTAATAGAAAAGATATTACACTCAATCTTGCATGCTTTCCTACAGTTATATACAACCCCAACACTTTACAACAAGAACAATAAAAGAAAATTACAATTTGTATATCTAACTCTCAATTTTAAAATGATTTTACAATCAACCTAATCGCACAATCATAAGACAGAGATAAAAAAGAGATCTCAATATTTATGTTATATGATTAATGATTAATGATTTTGAAAAGAAGCAACCAACAACTCAACTTTAAATTCAATGAAAGTACTTTTAAAATATTTAATGGAATTTTGCATAAGATAATGATTTTGTTGGTGAGCATGTTGAGTATGAAAGATTTAATGGAAGCTTGCATAAGATTTAATTCAATGAGTCTAAAGGTTTTCATTTTAGTAGATCTAAAACTAAATATATGGAGTGTAATTTTAGTTGTAGAAGTTCTAGTGGTGGTGTTGTAACATTGGGTCACCAAGTCATTAAAAAGAGTGAGTGGTTCAGATATTTAGGCTCTATTGTTCAAAATGATGGTGAAATAGATAGAAATGTTATTAGTAGAATTCAAGTTGGATGGTTGCAGTGATGGAATGCATATGGTCTGTTGTGTGATAGAAAAGTATAGCTTAGACTTAAGGAAAAATTTTATAAGATGGTGGTATTATGGTGCAGAGATGAGAATGCTCTAATGGATGACTGGCTTTACTCTTAGAGATAAAATGCAAAATATGTATGTTCAGAAAAAAATTTGGCGTATCTCCAATGACAGATAAGAGAGTCACCTTAGATGGTTTAGCCACATAAAGTTTCGATCGTCTGATGACCCGGTTAGAAGAGTAGATGTATTATATTTTCCTTATGTTAAGAAAGGAAGAGGTAGACCTAAAAAGACTTAGTTAAAATGTATAAAAAATGACCTTAGTTTATTCGAATTAAATGAGAATTTGACACATAATAGGACACAATAGAGAAGAAAGATTCATGTAGCCGACCCCACATAATGGGATAAAGGCTTGTTGTTGTTGTTGTTGTTGTTGTTGCATAAGATGAAAGATTAAAGATGTTGGCACAAACTATAAATCAAAGAACAATAAAGACAAAATCTTAAAAAATAAAAATCAAAACCACATGAAAATCCTTTTTAAGTTACTTGAATATAAATGAAAAGAGAATTCAAAAGATCTTACTTTAAAGCACACAAATCTATTTCATTTAAAACATCAAAAGATTTAAATGAAATAGAGAATCTTAGTCAAGTCATTAATGTATGATCAATGAAAGCAAATGATTAATTTTGATCTTTCCAAAACTTTAAAAAGTTTGAAATGTTTGAAATAAATCGCACTTGAATGATGTTGAAGATATAAAGAAAAGAGATGATCTCTTCACTAAATCTTTTAATGTATATCTCGCCAAAGTGAAATCAAAGGAGAGAAGAAAGGCTTTAGCACTTGAACTCAAGAAATTCTCCAAGAATTTGATTAGCAAGATAGACCAAGTTGGAGAGAAGCAAGAAGAACTATAGCTTAGGTATAACCTCATTAAAATAGATGAGAGGGTCCACCAAACATGAAAAAAAAAATAGGAGGGAAAGGAATATGAGGGAAATTCACATATGAAAGAATTTTAATTTTGAAAAATTGGCACAAGCAAATAATTTGAAATAAATTCAAATTACATAAAGTTCCAATCAAGAGAGAAAAGAGAGGAGAGATCACTTAGGTTAATTAAGCAACCTCAATTTAATTTTCTATCATGAGAATTTCGGCCAAAGCAAGTTCAATGGGAGAGAAAATAAATAAGGTAAGTAATTTGAATTCAATTAGAAAATCACATAATAAAAAGATTGAATTCAATTTGAATTAAGCATAAAGCTACTTTTCAAAAAATTTTATGGTGAAAAATTGCTTTTGAGAACCAAAGCTGTTAGAGTGTGATGGCTATCAAAAAGCTATTATTTAAATTTTTCAAAAATAAAAATATTTGTAACACACACAACGGCTTTTCAAAAAACTATTTTCTCCAAAAACTACAGCTGCCCCAAACAAACCCTGCATCTAGTTAGGTTTTTAAAACACTTGAAATAAAATATTAGTTCCAACTAATTATATATTTGTTATCATCAAAATCAATTGCATAAGCAATAAGGCTGGAGCCAACAATCACCCCTTCTCGATGATGACAAACAAACTTATGTTCATAGTGTTTAGAGGTGAAGATGAAAGTGATCCTTCATCTTCTTTTAAGCAAATATTCATTTAAGTAATATAGCAAATTTTGCAAATAAAGGTTAAATAAATTGCAAACAAAATAAAATAAAACATGAAGCGAAGTAAAATCAAATAGCTAACCAAAATATATGTTAGTAACAAAAACAAAATAGCTCTCCCTATATGTTATTTGAAAAAACAATAATAGAAAATTTTTGAAAGACCAACAACTATATTTCTTCCTTTTAGCAGCATCAAAAGGATGCAAACAAGTAAACTATATTGAGAATAAACTTCATTTAAATAGATGGATCTAACCTGTCAAGTATATATCCCAAAGTACAAAAATATTCTTCAAGTAAAGATTTTGTAAAAATGTCAGTAATTTACAAATTTGTACTAATAAATTCAATATTAACATTACATTTACAAACATGATCCTTAATAAAATGGTGTTTAATCTCAATATATTCAATCCATGAGTCTTGAATAAGATTTTTAGTTAAACAAATAACACTAGTATTATCACATCAAACAGAATGTGTTCTAGCCTAATTCCAAAGTCTTCTAATTATTGTTTTAACTAAAGAACCGAGCAACATAACTTCCAATAGTTATGTACTAAGCTTCAATAATAGAAAGAGCAACAAAATTTTATTTCCTAAAAGACCAAGACACCGAGATGATCCTAAAATTGTGTCTAATGTGTTTTTCCTCTCTTTTACAACCTATAAAATCAACACCAGAATAATCAACCAAATCACATGACAAGGAATGTTTATAATACCACAAACCTAACCTAAAAGTGTCCATAAATAATAAAATATATATTTGACTGTAGTTAGATGAGATTTCTTAGGAGCATCCTAAAAACAAGCACACAGACAAATAATAAATAAAATTTCAAGCCTGCTAACAACAAGGTATAAAAGTGAACCTATCATACACCTATAAAGCTTTTGATCAATGAGTTTACCTGATTCATCTAAGTCTAATCTAGTGGAAGGGTTCATGAGAGTTTTACTAGATTTGAGTCTCTTAATGTCAAACATTTCTAACAAATCTTTTGTACACTTGGTTTGACAAATAAAAGTGTCATCTTCTTGTTGTCTCACTTAAAAAATCTAAGAAAAAGTTAAGTTCTCCCATCATACCTATTTCAAATTGTTTATACTTCAAAGATGAGAACTCAACACATAAAGATTCATTTGTACTTCCAAATAAAATGTCATCTATATATATTTATACAATAATCAAGTCATCACCTATGATTTTGGGATATAGAGTGGCACTCTATCCTTTCTAAGCCTATGGTCAATAAGGAAACAACTCAATCTATCATACCATTTATGAGAACCCTATTTTAAATCATATAAAGTTTTCTTCAATTTAAAAACATGATAAAAAATTATGGACACTCAAAACCTACGAGTTGTTCTACAAATTAATCTAATTAATTGAAACAACCACTAGGCTTGTTTCAGTAATAAGTGAAAAAATTGGTGTCCCATAAAAATAAATAAAAACATGGTTGTCAAACAAAAAAAAAAAACAAAAAAGAAGAAAATTCCAAAAATGGACTACAAATATTCAAGTATATTTTTAAGCATAATTAGTATACATACAATTCCATTAATTTGATAGTTTTATTTGACACAATTTATACAATAAACCTTTGATGATTGGCCACAACTAAGGTGTCCATTACCATTATCTCTTCGGTTTAGTTGTATTATCATGACCAACCATTTAGTTGAGTGGTATCACCTTTGATCTTTAAGTGGGGATCTATGATTCTGTTCATGCAACATAAAACAAATTGAAGCCTATCAAGTGCTTGACAATTCTTACATCAGATTTAATTAAATTTACTAGAAAATATTTATTCTCAAATTTTATCTACATAAAAGGACCTAAGAAATCAATGTTTTGTGGTTTGTAAGCAATCATATAAGTAGTAATTTTATGTCTAGGAAGGTTATTTAATAGAAAAGAAGAGAAGCTAAGATGAAAATGAAAATTAACTCTCAACTAGCCAAGATATCTTCCGTAAAAATATTTATAATGCATAACATTTAAATTTTATTTATTTATAAAATTAATAATTGTATTATTTTTAAATTGTTAAATTCATATTTTTTTAATTACATCTACCACAATTAAATTATTTAAAGTTTAATAAAATATAAATTTAAATATGATTTTATTGTAAATTTAAATTTTTGAATAAAAAATAAAAAAAAGCTATGATGAAGTTAGATTTATGAATTATTAAATGGTTGTTTATGATTATTTTCTATTTTTATTTATATTTTAATTATTTTTATTTATTGTTTTATTTATATTTTATTGTTAAATGAAAACACATTTCGGATCTATTTTATTTTTAAATTTTTTATTAAATTTTGCCTTAGATTGTAATGACAGACGACAGTGTCAACCAATAATGGCAACTGTCACAGTAGATTAAAATAGTGGTGGTTAACGATGTCTAGCAATGGTGGTAGTTATTGGGGCCAGCTAACAATGATAACTCACATCAATGGCTAAGAATAGGAACCAATAATAGGTAAAGGTGTTGGTTGTTAATGATATCTTAAAAGTTCTTTTAATATTTTAAAATATAAGTTAATTTAAAAAAACATTTAAAAGAATACAAATCAAAATTATTTTTTAAAAATATAAAATGATTTCAAATGGGGCTTAAAATTTAAGTATCATCATCTTTATAATTACAAATATTATTATTATTATTAAAAATTGCATCAAACTAAGAAAAAACTCTAATGAACATTACCACATTTTTATATTTTTTTTTTCTTGTAGAAGTAGTCAAAAGCATGAATCAAAATAAAATAAGTTATCAAATTAATTATATTTGATGATAATAGCTCAATATAATATATAGTTTTTAATGTAAATAAAATAATATATTTATGACTATGGTCTGTTTGGGGCAACTATAGTAGTATGAAAATGCAATGGTGAAGTTATAGTAGAAGAAGAAGTTGTGAGAAGGCTATTTTAATAGAAATTATTTTGTCATTTAGTAGAAAGCTATGAAATCGTTGTGTTGTAGTTGTCTCTAAAACAAATGACAAAATTATCCTTTCTATATGTATTGTTAAGTGTAAAGAATACTTTTTTTTTCAGAAGACTATTTTATTTACAAAGAGTAATAATGCCCTTCAAATATGAATTAAGTTATTTTTTATGTTTCATTAACAATGGTTCATTAGGATAACAAAATTTGTAATGTCAAAAAAAACCTTTAGAAAATTCATAAATAACTATAAGCTCATTGAGTTACATCAGAAGACAAGCATCAAATAACACTGAATAATAACATGAACTTTTAAGATTCCAATTATAATAAATAATATCATCATAATATTACGCTTATTGTCCAAATGATCTAGTCTTTTGAAAACATGTTACTCTAATGTTGCTTTCCACACATGATCACTATTTGAAGTTATCTATTTATATTTGTTTTCCAATCTAAAAAACTACAATCATCTTATGTTCAATTTTTAAGATGCCTATAAAATTTTTTCACATAGTTTCCCTCTCAACGCAAAGTAAATAATTAGCATTACAAACTATAGGTATAGTAAACAATTCTAAAGGCAATTGAGATCCTTGAACTCATTTTTTCTGAGAGATATTGGTATAAGCAATCAAAAACAGTAATAAAAATATATTACTATTATAGAATTAAATTTCGAGAGCAAATTAAAACAAAAAGGTTAACATTATATTGAAAGTAGTTGTTCAAAAACTTACTAGTATTAATATGCATGCAAACATTGCTATGTAAAGTTTAATATATTTAATAGTGATAGCTCTAATATCTCCTCGATGGAAAAATAATTACAACAAAAATATTAACAAAAAATTGAATGATATCATTATAATGCACCAATTTGAGTGATTTAAAAGTACAAATTAATGCACCTAATAGTAATGATTCTCACATCACTTGAAGTAAAAGCATCTATGATTTGATCTTGTAATATGATCATCTCCTCCCCCCTCCCCCATCTCAAAACTAAATTTAAAAAACAACAACATCTAGTTCAGTTCACATTCTTCCATAAATAATAGAATTTTGATTACAAGTATAGTACATAGAAATCCTAAACACGTCAACACAAAAACTATGCAAACATGATCAAACATCATGGCTTTTAAAGAAGTGATCAAGGTAGTGAATCATTCTATCAAAGACTGTGGACATGAAAACCTCCCTCTTAATAGGCTTTCAAAAAAATGGGTTCAAAAAGATAAAGGTGCATGTTATCCAAAACTTCTTTAATTTGATCAAACACTTTAATGGCATTAGACATCGAAGGTGGTGTCTTCATTATAGTTAATAAAGAGTTTATCCTGGTGCATAAAAGACTAATTGTGAAAGTTATTCTCTTAAAAATTTGGTTCCAACTCTTTTCTTTTTCCACCTCTAGGTCCTTAGGAAGATGAACGTTTATGGCTACTAGTACTAGGTTTGAAAGACACTTCAATAGGATCATCCAAGCTACCCACCTCTCCATCATTTTCACTCCCATTTAGGGTTGTTTGGTCGAAAAACTAGTGTAGTGTAAAGAGAATGTAGTGTAATATATTTGGATTACATTAGATTGTTTGGTTGGAAACTCTACAAATAGATGAGTTTATTTTTTTTCTTGTTTGGTAGAGTGAATTTAATGTAAAGTATTCTTGGGATTAAGGGTAGCGGTGCTGGCAGCTAGCAATATAGGTTGTCATTTTTTACACTAATCATATATTTGAAATTCCATCAAATTGGGTGAATTCCAAATACATTATAAATCAGATTTCTAATACATTTCAAATACACTATAAATACTTTAATTTTTTATTTTGCACCATGCCAAACACTCTAAATATTAAAATCATTGCATTTTATTTACTTTACACTCCTAATACATCAAACCAAATAGCTCCTTACTAAACTTTTCATGTACTTGCTGGCTTGGAGTCCAAACATGAACTCTAATAGCAACAACTTCTCCAAATATTATATCAAGCTTCTTTTTCAATTCAAGCTCTATGCCATAATATTTTATTTTATTTTATTTTATTTTATTTTTCATGAGGCATGACTTATAATGAAAAATGAAGTACAGATGTTAGTTACTTATGCATGTGTAAAAAAAATAAGATAAAGAAGTTTTACCTCTAATTTTCTTTCTATTACTCATTTGATGCATCAATAGTCTTTCTACTAGCCTAGTAACATCTTATTTTAGCTCCTTCCACACTTTATAATCTTTATTTTGGTCATCTCATTTATTCTTTAATAGAGCATATCATATAATCTTTAAAATTATTTCTTATATTTAGCCATCCCTCTCTATTAAAGTGTGTAGTTGGCTGATTCCCTACTATGGTGATTAAAAATGTAAGATGGACACGACACATATCTTGGGAGTATTTATTTAGATAATCAAATATAACATCAAGAAATAATATAATATTTAAAAATATAGAAATCACATCCTACAATAGATTCAGTCATTCAATAAAGTCACATAAGGTTGATAAGTTTACTTGTATTAATGATTTTTTCCCTACTTTGTTTGGATAAAATAAGATAGGGTTTATTTAACAGGTTATAAGTTCCTTATAGGGGCAAGCCCCCTATAGTTAATTACATCTTAAAAGTTATGATCTTTGAGAAAACTCTGATTAAAGAAATTGGTTAATGTCTTTATAGATTTCAAAGTTTAATTCCAAATTGTTTAATTTGGAAATCAAATGGGATGGCTCAAATAAGAACAATTCTTAATGGATTTCAAAGGAGGATAAGTAGAAAGTATTTTAATATTAGGAAACCTAGTAAGCATTTTATCTATCCTATAATCTGGCTATATATTTTTCAAATTGAGATTTATATTAAATTTTAAGTTGACATTTCATTAGAATGCTAGGCATTATATCCCGATAACACAAGATTGTGAAATTATCTAAGATGTGCGAACTTATACCCATAGAAAATGAGAAACAGGTAGCCACATAACCTAAAATTAAAAATGTTTCAACACAAGCTAGAAGCATAACCTAGTTAACAGAAAAAAAAAATGAGATGTATTGACCTACGCCCTCTAAAGAAAGTGAACTTGTCTTGACCCTTCCAGGCTTATTGCCCACCTACCACCTATATGAGCTACCAACTAAACACCATCTACATTTTAAATTCATGTGGCTAGTCTCATGAAATATAGAATGGATAAGGCATTATGTATTAGGAAAGAAATCTAAGCAACTAGATTCACTACCTAAATTCTAAGAACATGATTAGTATGAAAATGCCCTTTAACTAATGCAACATAATTTCAGCTTTCAAGAATTTTAAACATGAATTTTATTTGAATGCATGGGTATGTAATTATGCATACAATGTGGTGTATTTGGAAAATAGTTATGGGATAAATTAAAGAGAAAGCTTACTTTCCCAAAAAGGAGGTTATCCTCAATGGACAGACCCTACTCTTTTGTGTAATGAGAAAAGGGCCCAATTTAAAAAAGGAATGAAGAAATATGCAATCATGATTCATAAATTCTAAGAGTATCTAGTTGCTTTTAGTATTATACCTGAGGCATTAATTAAATGAGATTATGAGTTGATTATTTTTATATTGAGTTAATTAAGCTCGGTAAAAAATTAATTTTTTATCCTAAAACCTATTGCATGAACCAGATTTTTACAACATCAACACAAAATCATTAAAAGAAATATATAAAAAGCATATTATTTTAGTGTGCACCTAAAATAAACACATCAAATTAATTAAAGAGAAAGATCGGTACTACTAAGTCCCATTATACACCTTGAAAGAAAAGGAAAATGGGCAATCAAGCATTGCATTATACAACTCAACCTAGAACTAAATAAGAAAAGAAAACCAATGGGGGACTTTGTATCCGCATCTCCTTGATGTTGAAGAAACCCCAAGCTTTACAGGGCCTCCCAAGTCTTTGCCTTCTAATTACTGCTCATCCTAAATCTCATGAGTCTAACCAAATTGTAGTACAAGTTATGTTTTAAAAATTCTAGTTGAACTTGCAAAATATAAATCAATTATACCACAACCATTCACATCAAGCAAGTATAATCCATATAATGAGACTTCGCACTCATAGGTGTCCTAGCCTACCTTTCTTAATGGGTCATGCTCAATAGGGTAAGCAGCACCTTCAACAAAACTATTAAACTTAACTTTGATTATAGCAAACCCTTTTTATTGAGCACAATCCTCTACATAAAATATCATTATTCTAATAAAGATCACCTTAATATTTAGTCTATGAGCATACAATCCTAATATTTAGTCTAAAATAGTACAACATAAATAATATAAATCTACATATCATGAATAAAGCAAGGACCTAACCTAACTCTAGAGTCAATAACCTGCCAATCTAATATATCTACAAATGCTAGTGTGGTGAGCAAAAGCTAAGCTTTAATGTATAAGTTATGATTTAAAAATGAGATTTAATTTATAACCATTTAGTGACTTAAATTCAAGTGATTAGTGACTTGAAGGTAGACTTTTGAATTATAATTTAATTTAGGTTTGGGTTGAATTAACATTTTAAAGTGTATAAGAAATAATGGGCTCCACTTATGATGAAACTCACTTTTCTTTACACCCTGGCCCTAATAGGATAAATACATCATCAAAGAATGGAGGCTCACCTTATGAGTCTAAATTGAAAGGACTTTATGAGTTTTAATTAGTTTTGTTATTAATGCCCCCTCTTTTTTAATCATATCCTAAATTATGACTTGCTTAGGTTTAGATGATATCATAATCTTATTTAACGCATCATATAATTAAAGAGATGAATTATAAAATGTCTTCATGCCATTTAATTGATCTCTCTATCTTAACATTATCGCCTTTGAAGTCATATAATTTTATAATTCAAGAAAGTATTTTATTATTTGAAAATTATTCATACAAGGATTTTATGACTTAAGAAAAATATTCTAATCATTCATATATATATATATATATATATATATATATATATATATATATATATATATATATATATATATATATTGTGTGTGTGTGTGCGTATGTGTGCGTGTGTGTGTGTGTGTGTGTGTGTGTGTGTGTGTGTGTATATGTATGTATGTTTATATGTATGTATGTATATATGTATTTTCTTTTGTATTCACATGTACATGCCATTATTAAATGAGAGATGTGGTAAAAATCTCCTTCAAACAAATAACCCTTCAATCTTGGATTTTCATACTATATACCTAATAATTACTTAAAAAATTATATTTATTTTACTTTTCAAATTCAATAATGATGATAATTTGAAAGTAGATTTAACATATGTATACATGTATTTTGAAATTATGCAGGTTTGTTTACATGAAAATTTGAAAAAAAAGAATTTATATTTTATATGGGTTAATTCATAAGAAGATGTGGTTATTTATATATGATGATTAATTGAAAGACATTTATTTAACTATTTAATCAAACATACTATGTATTATTATGAAGATGATTAAATGCCATGGAGATCTTCCCTTAACTCAATAACCCTAAGGTTGATCATGCCATTATAGGCATCAATTACATTTAATATACTCCACTTAAGAAAATCTTAGGTAACCTTAATTATGATGATTAATGCAGTTAAAGGGAATAAACTCAACCCATAATTATTTTATGTTTTTTTATTCAACAAGTGAATTAGAGTCCGAAAATGCAATTTTATGAATTTTTTTTTATGATTTAGTAACTAATTAATCCAAGTATCTCCTCAATTAACCCTAAAATTCTAATAAACTTATAAAGTATAAGCCTAAATATTTTGAGAAAAATCACAAAGATGCATAATGACATACAAAATCAACCATAACAGTTTCAAAAGCATTAGACTTATATTTATGATTAATTACACAAATTAAGATTTCAATGATTAAGCAATTACTCTCAAAATATTCAAAACTAATTTGGGCATTTATTTTCATTGAATTTCTCTCTATTAGTTGAACATGGAGAGGGCTAGTTATTTTTTTTTTTTGGCATAATGGTTGAATTTTCATAAATTTTTAAAGTTTTGGTTTAATTAATGCATTTAATCAAATTTTAATTATTCATTAAAGCATAAACTAAGTAACTTTGTGATTTAACCATGTTCAAAGGGCCATATTATTTTTTTTTTTCGGACCTATGGTATTAATAAAGGAGTTTTCAACCAACTTGGTATATTTTGGTAATTTTCATATTTTTATATTAACTATTTTTCCTAAATTACCTTAATTTTGATTCAAAAATCATATCTTTTAATCCAAAGATTCAATGGGATTGAAATTTTTATAGTAGGTAGGCCTTAACATTAGATTGTTACCCTAAAAACTTTTTGTTGATCAAGCTTATGATTTAAGAGTAATCAAGGAATTATTATTTTTAATAAAATCCAAATTAACCCTAAAATATTTGGCAAATTTTTTAGCTTTATATATCTTTGGATTCCTCCCTGAAATGTGAATTTGGAGAGGGTTCATTTACATTCTTTGACTTAATGGTTGATTTTATATATATATTTAAAGTTTAGGCTAATTAAGATAATTTATTAATATAATTAAATCCTAATTTTATGATTTTGTGACTTAATGTGATTCAAAAGTCTAACATATTTTTCTAAGCTTTTTGATATATATATTCAAAGTAATGTAAATTGGGGTAATTAAAGAATAAATACACAAAAATAATGTTTACATTAGAATAATAAATAAATTTATTGGTTTACATTTACAAAATAAGTTTATATAGTATTGTATGTTATCAATATAACTTCTAGAATACTTGTTACTAAAATTAGGGATATTATGTGATATATGGCATACATTTCACATTTGTCGCTATAAAGATGCAAAGCAATCATTAAATAATATGGTAAGAACTACTTAAATTACTTAAATTTCCTTAAATTCAATTGATTTACTCTATTATATACATGGGGAACTCAATTGTGATGACTCTCTTCCACTTTTAAAGAGACTTAGAGAAGAAAACTTCTTATGTATTGCCAAATAATATTCTTCAACTAAAGAAGGATGTGATTATTTTCTAACAAAATGTGCATGCTCTCTTTCATACTCAAACTAGACATATACACACTTTCAATCAATTCTAAATTCCAATTTCCAAGTCTGATACTTCACATCCCAAAGGATGGAGCTGACAAGACATATCACCCATAACAAATGTCTACACAATAAATTTGAAATGATCATGATCAAAGAATGATTTTAATTTTATTCTCCCATCATAGCCTAAGCAATTGATTCATCACACTGAGAGTTTAGAACTTGATTGTCAAATCAACAAAATTATTTTGCTTTCCATTTGCATAAAAACTTTAATGTCTTATACAAAGAAATTTTATTTTCAAATAAAACTCTCAATTCTACCACACTAGTATAGTATAATAATTACTTTAACCTATAGACTTAATTTTCAACATATAAAGATAGAGATGGAAAGTTTAATAATGCAAAGAGTTTTCAAATAAATTCAAATTATATGCAAATCATAGATCCAATTATTTGCAAGAAACAAGCAGAGTCGGCAAAGCCTAAAGTGAAAAATTAACGTATTCAAATTCTCCAATGATGGTGAAGTTGATAGAAAATCTCAGCCAAAGAGAATTATATTTTCTTTTAAATTGCTCCTCCATCCCAATCCAAATTATGTACACAACCCTTTACAAGTAAGCATAGTCGACAAAGTCTAAATAAAGGAATCATTTAAATTCATCGATGATGACCATGTTGATAGAAAATCTTAATTAGAGGGGATTATATTTTTAAAATATCCCAAAATTGTAATGCAACCCATTTTAAACCTAAATTTTATCAAAAAAAAAAATCCAAATGAAATCTTCCACCTAAAGCTAACTCATCCACCCTCTCCCTCTCTTTTCTCCCAATCATTCCCTCCAAATGCATATCAAACTTATGTAACTTGCATAAAACTCTTATTATGTGCTAACATAAAGTTTTTAATGTCATTTGAATAAAACTTGAAAGAGTTCCTCCATTGGTGAAATATTGATGGCCAACCAAGTAAAGGGAAGATTTGGTAATCTTTCTATATAAACTACTTTGGTGAGTGGTCCATAATTTATTTATTTTAATGCTTTTATGAAATTTCTATTTTTGAAGTATAATCAAAGTCTTCCATTGTGTTAAAAAAATTTTTCCTTTTTTTCCTTCACCAAAAGTGAGTTTTCTAAGTATTTTATGTGGTTGGCCAACCCTTGGATTGGATTGATTAGTTGTTATTGTGGTTGATGTGTAATGCACTTACACTCCACCAAATTATGTGAAACTTCCTAGACATATTATCTACACATTTTTTTAAAAAACTTTAATATGTTATTTATGCTTATTTTTGTGGTTTTCCAAAATTTCAATCTACCTTAATTGTAAAATCAAAGAGTCAGCCCAACTATTTCCATTGTGATCAATCTTGAGAGAAAATTCATAAAAAATATTTAGACCTCTCCAAAATTTATGAAAATATTTTAATTATAATTATAATTCCCACTCTAATTTTTTTTTTTTTTTTTACTTCATGTAATTTAGACTTTTGGATATGGAGTTCTAATTTTTAGAAGTTTGAGTTCAAAATTTGAACTTATTGTTTATTTTTGTGTTGGTCAACCATAAACTCTAATATATTTTTAGCAGCAGTTCAAATGGAAGCCTTTCCTACCCTCTTAACCATCTTAAGAGAGCTCCCATCTACCAATTGAGTTATCTCAAGTGAACCCACCACAAGCCACACCATATGGTTGCACTCATGTGATTATATTAATGTCTTTTTATAAACTTGATTTCCCATTATGTCAAGCTTAATTTAACATTAACCAATATGAACTTTAGTCAAATGTGCACTTGCTTGAGTCAATCTATCTTGACAAATTCATTCCATAGTTTAGCCACACCTTATGGTTAAACGCCCTTAATCCTTAGCTCCAAGTATACACCTATGCTTGGTTTCATTCTTTTTTTTTTTTAAAATAAATGGTTCTTGTTTAAAACTTTAACATGTATTTTAGGAATTTTGAATGTTTCTCCATATATTTATAATATTTCTATTCTCAAGTATTCATATCCCTTTTAAACACTTGAATCATGTACTTGAGTTGAAAGTTTCAGCTATCCTTATTACATTAATGAATTTGTGAGCATACAAACTAATATTATCATTTTAGCTTAAGATATGTCTCATTAGTGTCAATACCTACTTATGATTATATTTAACTGATCATCATTATTAGATAATAGTTTCTTAGATAAAATTTTCTTAAATAAAATCATACCTCATATAATCATTTAATGAATTTAATCAGCCTAAAGTCTATTACTTAATCAATAATGAAGTGATAAGCCTTAGAATATTTATATTTTTATAAATGATTGAGCTTGTTAAGTAATGAGGAACATATGAGTCAACCCTAGGATACATAGATTATTACTCACACTTTAGAGTAGTGATAGTTCACAACCTTTTAGTCACTCAAAATAGGGAGGATGTTGCTGCAAATCCTTTAATGCACAAGATAAGATTATTTTGGGTGATTGGGATTTGAGATTCATTATTATGCTTCTATGATGTGCTAACACTATTGTTTTGATGGATCACACTATAATAGATATATTTTTTTAAGTGTCTGACATACAACCAGTGCTCTTTACTTTTTTTATAGGGGTCATATATCAATATGTAAGTTCTAAAATGCTATCTTGTGATGTTATCTCCAATATTTTTCTTTGGCGTATAGTGTACTATGATAGCTTTGTTTAATTTGAAGATGTTTTTATTAAAATGTTGAAGATTTAATGTATACAATAAGTATAAGTGAGGTTTTGAAGTCGATCCTAATTTATGATGAATAGGTAAATAACATGAAATAAATAAAAGGACTAGTAAAAGAATTCCAATACATATATATTCTAATTTGAATTATTCGAACTTGTTTGAGTAGAACTCAACCACACCTTAATTTTATTCTAAGTATGCATAAGCAAATTGCGTAGCTACATCTGTGTGTTACATAATTTTTTATAACCATCACAACATAATACTTATTTATGTTTATTTTGTATTCTAGCTTTCATTTCTTTCTTATTATATTGTGAATGCTTAAACTATAAATGATTTCATGCTAGGTTCATAAAATAAGATTTTTTATATCAACTTTAATAAAATGATAATCATCCTTAAAATCAACTAAGAAAATATTTTTAAATTAAAGTTATTATTTTTTCTAGCTAGATATTTTAATTTATTTTTGCTTCCTTATGCTTCTTGTTGGAGGTATAAAGTGAAATTAGCCAATGATAAAAACCCTCAAGCACTAGTGCATATTCATAATATGGCCATGTCAACATGCATAACTAGTGGTTTTCTTTGCAAAAAGGCATAACTTTTATCTCATATCATATTCCTTAGGATAAAAACCTAGTTTGACATAATTTAATTAGACATAGGGAGTCTTAGCATGCTAGAAAGAGGCATCCTATCCCTAACATGATTAAACCTAGTTTGGCAGCATGCAATGAGGTTATCTCATTTCCCTTACTCTAGCACTTCTCTACATATGTGAAAATTGCAAGTCCTACATCTTTCTAGCTCTTTCTTATAAACCATATGTCTATAAAATCTTGAATTTTATTTCCTTAATTCAAGGTCATGAGATTGACTCTAAAAGATGCAAGTTATAGGTATTAACATAGTTTCTAGAGCTAAGTTTGATTGAGTACCTTCTAAGGTAATTGACCTTAGGACTGACAACTTAGGATGATAAAGTCATGAAATTTAAACTAAGGTTAATTATATCTTTTCCTCAACTTCATTCCCTTACCCATTCACCACCTTAAGCCCATCATACTTTTTATTGTGCATTTGGTAATTTAATTATTATTAAACAAACTTTTTATCTATTGGCCTATCATCTCACTTGATTATAGTAATACACTCTTTATATTGTGGATTGACATTCAATATATGGTCTACTCTATTGTGGTAGTAATCATTGAATCATGGGGCTTTCTTGATAAACTTAGTGAAATTACATTAAATTAATGGCTTAGTTTTTCTTTATTAAGAGTTTCTCATGAAATTATCCTTTGATGAAATTAATCTTAAGGACTTACTCACTCTAATCTAATTATAGAAATATAAGAATATAATGAATTGACAGAGTCATATGAGTATGATTAGCTAATGAGATTTTTTTGTTCATGCAAGCATGATTGAGAGGATATGACAAATGCGTTAAGAGTAAAAGACCTGGACAAGCTAGCATATAAGACCAAAGGAATTGATTAAGTATTAGAAAATTTTGTATAAAGTGGAATACCAAGCTATAGAATTAACACAACATAGAATATATATGCATAATATGATGATGTAAACAACTAAAATAATAGTTTAGAAGATAAACAAGACTCTAAGATGCTACATGAATTGATTTTAGATTATTACATGTGTTTCCTCACTAAGTTAATTACAACTAACTTACATACATAGATGCATAGAATTATTTAATATAACCAACTCTAATCTAGATTATGTTGAAATCAAATTAATTAGATTATGTACTATTTATGATAATGCAGTGAACTATATGCTCTTAGTTTGGTGTATACATCATTGTAGCTAATGAGTGCAAGCATACAAGTGCAGTATAATATTCTAATAAAATTTTTGTTATGGATAAATTCAATCCAAATAAGATAAAATTTAACTTATGATTCTAAATTATGATTAAATATTAAATTTAAATGAGATGCTAAAATTAAAGTTAAAAAATGCAAGCAATTAGATTTGTTTTTATTTAAATAATCTTTATTTTAATAAGAAATTAGGCTTTTCAAATTAAAAAAATTCAAGATAATTTATAATTAATAATGATTTTCACATTTAAAGATTTAAATTCATGTAATGACATGCTTAATAAACTTTTAAAATTTTAAAGGCCATTTAAAAAAATTTATTAATTAATTAAAATAGTATATATTTTAATTTTTAAAATAGGAAAAGTAATTAAATAAAACCCAATAAATTAGACTAACTTATAGGTAATAAAATAAACTTTTAGAATGCATTTTATGGTAGCAGAACTAACAACGATAAAATAATAATTTTGAATTATAGATTTATTTATACTTAAAACTTATTAATATTATAAAAATATCTCAATTTGTCTCTAAAAAAATTAGGAATGTGAATCCTAACTTATTAGTGGAAGAATGGTTAGTAAACTGTTTTGCATGTACATGCTTTTATTTATACCTTATCCTTTTCTTCTCCATGCAAACTTCCCTATGGAGCTATGGTAGGAGCTAATGGACAAGTAAATTTTATAGTAAGAAATCATTTAAAATTTATTTTTCAAAATAATGTTGGAATTAAATTGGTTTATTTTCCATTTTAACCAATTGTAACCCAAATGGGTCATGTTAACCTGTTTGGTCAATTTGACTACTCTAGAGTAGTTTGAAGATTTGGTTGAACAAGGATGTGTTATTAACATCTATAGCTAAAATTTCTATAAAACATTTGGCTTGATTAGCCATTTTGTGGGTTTAATTAATGTTTTCATTTGGGCCCAAAAGATATCATATGGACGCATTTGATCAAATTGATCACTTTTGTGGGGTCAAATAAATGCAAGTTAAACTAAGAATTTGACAATGATATTCTTGGCTATCATTACTCTCAAGGGTTTGACTGGATTCCATGATTAACTTAATTCAATCAGCCACTAAGATATGTGTTGCCTTAGTGGGAATGAATATTATATTTTGCTAATTGGGCATGGCTCAGACAAATTATCTTTATTGGGATTAGCTCATATTTAAGACAAATAAGAGAGTTTACATGTCTAATTAGTCCAAACAATTTAATCGTTAATGCTAGTTTGGTGAGATTAGTTTAATTGAGTCAGCTTAGGTCAATTAGATTGACTTGAATATAATTAGAGCAATTAATGGATCAAATTTCTATATTAAAATATTTTTGGTATATGAACTCATTTATTGGACTATTTTGAAGATCAATGTGAGATGCATATGGCTTAACTTCATTTTGAGCCTCAAATTTACCCCAATTGATTTTCTAGATCTTGGAGATGACTAGATGTGATATGGAGTTCCAGTGGTCATTTGTGCATGACCATGCTAGGACATTCTAGGGTTTATTGTCTTGGGTTGTTGATTACGTTGGCTAAACCTAAACAACAACCCAAATAGGTGAACTAAGGACAAATGGGTACCTTTTGACTTAGCTAAAAGTCAAATTCTCCCAATTTCAATTTAAGGATGGTTAAGTTAGTCCTTAGAATTTCATGATTAATTATGCAAATATTTGAATCTATGAGATTAAAGGATTTCTTGAATTTAATATTTACATATAATAAGGTGAATGAATAATGAAGGTCTACCATAAGGGGAGCCTCGAGTCATTACTACAAAATAAGAAAGATTTACAAATTATCCTTCTATAATGGTCCTTTCTATGATTCTAAGAAGTCCTTGATTGAAAAAAATTTGTGACACCACTTAGAGTTTAGAAATTTCTTATTTGAATAATTGAATATGTCATTAAGGAATAAACATATTATCTCAAAAGATAAGTATGTTATCATATAATAGATATGATCATTTAATAAAAGACTCATAACTAATGGGTCTTTCATGTACCAGAGGATTTTTTTCCTAAACTATATGAAAAGTAGAACAAGGTTTAATTTAAACTGGATTCATGGTTCCCTATAAAGGCAAGCCCTATAGTTAATTATATCTTAAGAAAATCTTTTCCTAAGAATACTCCCGGTTGAAGAAATAATTATTATTTCTAAATATTTTTATGTTAATTTTCAAAAGATTGATTTTTGGATTTTCAATTGGGATTGATTCAAATTGAAGAGAGTTATTTTTGGAAGCCAAACAAGATCAAATAGGAAATGTCTATTGATAATGTGATGCCCGTAGGCACTTCAACTATCTTATAATTGGTATTTAAATTTTTGAATTTTATTCAAATTATGAGTTGATATTTTGTTAGAAGTCTAGGGTTTAGATTCTAGTAGCACAAGATTACAGAAATGCCTAGGATTGAAGACTTATTTCTAATAAGGATGCTTCAGAGCCTAGTCTATAAGTGCTTTAAATGCAAGTCAGATGCTTGACTTAGTTTCATTTTGGAAATTATCGACCATTCCTCTTTCTTGAGAGGAATTAACCTATCCTTGACTCTTCTAGACTTACAACCTACCTAGAAAGGGCTGTCAGCTAACACCACCTAAGCATAATTTAAATTCATGATGCTAAGTCTCATGAATACAAGATGGCTAGGTTGTATTTTAGGAAAAGAATCTATGAACTTAGACTCACTTCCTAATCTCTAAGATAATGTAGGGTATGAAATGCATCTAACTAATGCACATTTTTTTATTTTTAAATGCTTTGATTCAAGATTTATTTGAGGTCTTGGGTATGCATTTTAAGCCTACATGCCATGCAATTAGAAATAGTTATGTGTCAAATCAATAATAGAAGGAAAACTTCTCCAAGAAGGCAATCATCCTCACAGGTCAGATGTCCTTTATGTGCAATAGGTGAAATTGTCCAATTCAAGGATTGGAGCAATATGATTTCATGGTTTCAAAATACCTAATTGGTCTTTAATTGATTTTAAGTTTTGCCTAAGGCTTTAATTTATGTGAAGTTTAAATTTTTCTTTTAATGTCATGGGCCCTAACCAAAATTTTCTTTTAATGTCTAAACCAACCTAGTCTTGAATGGGATTTGAGTTGGATCAAAGGATCATGATGGAGCTAACTTAGGTTAGGGTATAAGTCAATTTGGCTTGGAGTTTGGATGGAAACAAAATTTAATTAAGGTTGGTTTTAGATGAGTGGACAAGCATGGGTTGGTTTAGGCCATAAGATAGGTAAGACCTATTTGTCCTAAGGCATATCCTAAACTCAGGGTATGCTTTCCTAAGTCTCTAGGCTTAGTTTTAGTGTTCCTTTAACCACTAAGTATCTTATGACTTGGTAAATCTAAGTGGCTATAAGGTTCCTAAGTCTAAGATGGAAAGAATGAGTCCTCACTCCAAAAGTGAGGTCAAGATGAAGCCATGTATGTAATTTGGTGGCTTGCCTCCCCATGGATTGCTCCCTAGACCAACCTCGGATTAATTTTTCGTCGGCCTTGGTCATTTTCCGGCCCGCCGGCTGTGAGGGGATGAGGTGGTGATTTGATTGAGGTCACCTTGACCTCTAGAACATGTTCAAACATTTAATTTGATATGGGAGAGTCTCACTTGCATTTCACCATTAAAGGAGCTCATATTTCATCAAATTTCATTCATTTTTTGGTGTGCCGGTGGTGCAGTCAAAATTGATGTATTTCTTCATCTCCTTCATTGGTGAATAATTAGAGATGAAAGAGTGAGGGAATTGGCCTCCCTTCCCTCTTTCCATGCTTGGTGAGAGGCATGCTTAAGGCCTTCTAAGTGGCCTGATTCCAACCACCGGAGGTGGCAAGGTCAACCAAGAGGTGGATTCAATCCTCCTTGCCTTGTGAGCAAGTTTGGATGAGAATTTTGAAGGGAAGATGACATCTCCTCCCTTTTTCTTTCTTAGCCTAGCCATTTCTTCCTTGGCTTTTTTTTTTTTATGGCTTTTCTTCTTCCTTACCTCTTCCTTGGAGAAAGCCAAATTCTTTTTGGCTTGAACTAATCCCATCCATTCTCTACCCTTGAAACTATTATCCCAAGAGGAGGTCAAAGTCCAAGGCTACTTGGATAAAATCCAAGTGATTTACTAATGGAGAGAGGAGGAATTTTCCAAATAGCTTCATTGGTCAATGGCCTCCATTCATTTCCTTTAGCTTGGCTTTAGACATCACTATCAAAGTCCTTAGACTAATGTGTGGATGCCCACATCAAACTCAATATGAGTTTGAGTTAAAATTTAAATACATTTTAATTGGATTGGAAATTTGAATCTAATCTAATCATTTGGATTTGAAGCATTTAGTTTTGGATTCAATTCTTGTAATTTTGAGTTTAACCATCTTTGATTGATGATTGATTAGGTGTTAATTTAATTAATTCATTTAGATTTGAATTAATTTGGATTTCATTTCAATTCAACCCATTTAAACCTAAATGGGTTAAGTTTGATTCTAGTTAGGTTCAAAGATCAATTTGACTCAATTGGATTAGGTTTGGACTCCAATCATACTTGATCACATGTGTGAGATGATTTGAAGTGATTGGTTTCATTTAATTTCAATTGAATTTTAGTTTGAACCCATTTGACCCAAGGAGATCTTAATGGGTTAAGTTTGGTTTTCATTTGGGCCAAATGACCAATTTGACTAAATTATACCCAATGATTTATAGTAATCAAATTGAATTGATTTCAATTTGATTTGGGTTTGAATCCAATAGGACCCATTTAGGTTCATTTAGACTAAGTGGTCTAATGAACCCAATTAAGGCCTAAATGAATTTAAATTTCTTTAGATTTGTTATCAAACATGTTTATTTGATCATTTGAAATATTTGGAATGATTTAATTTGGTTAAATTCATGGTAGGTTGACCTTTGAGTTGGTGGGAACCCACATAAGTCAAACTTATGTCAAATGGGTTGACTAGTTTTGACTTTGATTTAATTTTGGATTCATTCATTTTTATTTAATTTAATTTCAATTTGAGTAATTTGGATTTGATTTGATTTAACCAAAGTTAAAATTTGGGTTGAATTCACTTAAGCCCATTAGATTATATCAAACCCATGGAGGGTGTATTAGGTCACTAAGTATAATATCATAAACATTGAATTAGAGATTCTTATTTAAGATTAGGACAACCTAATTATTGATTTTAGAATGATATTAACCTTATACAAAAATGAGATCAACAATCCAAACTAATTGTGATAATCGGTACTTAAGAAGGACAATGATTTGGATTCTTGGCGTATTTTCTAAGTGAGCAGTAGATATTTGTTAAATTTTGTGAGCAATTGTAAAGTACCCAAAAAATTCACATGTATAATGGGCATTCACTAATGGTAATTTTGGTTAAAATTTGAACATAAAATTTAGCCATTTGGAGCCAAAATAATCCATAAATTGGGCAATTTTGAACTTACACAGTTGAATAAAATATGGGATATCAAAATTTAACTATTTTTATTATTTGTTTTAAAATAATTTAACTATATTATACATATCCTATTATATGTTTTACATAAGGAAAATGTTTTTATGAAGCTCTAGAGCTGTTATTTCATTATCCACTACCAAACCTTATTCTTCATAAAAATCCTTTATAATTTCAATATCTTGTGGAGAGAAAATTACTATTTACCTTACTTCAAGAAAATCTTTTAATACTTTATTATTATTAGTTTATTTTCATACTATAGTGAATTCATGTGTAAAACCATTTTTTGTATTTGATTTTTGATATAATATGTTTTAGTCTTTTAGTACTTTTGCTAAGTATTTAAGAGAGGAACACCTAGAGGTGGCACCCTTGCAAAATAAGGTGAAAGAGAAGTTATCTTGAAAGAAAGATAGGTGTAAATTATTCTCTACCTATTGTAGGATTAAGATGGTTTTACTACATGTTTTAGATGAAATCTTAGATAATGGTAAGCATTTACATATAGATATAGCCTACAACCAAACCACAAAAACTTATGTGTTTGAATGGTTTATTATCTTTACTTCATTTCTGTGTTATTTTTTTACTTATTTTTAAAACCATTTATTTTCATTATATTAGCTTATTTTACAAGAAATCCATATTAATTTTTAAAATGACAATTTACCCACTCTTGGACACAAGTAAAACTGATAATTGATATAAGAGTCTTGACTCTGTCTATTATCTTTACATTTAAGAGTGATTTCTAAGATTTATATATTTTTAGATTTGCCTTTTGATTGTACTTCTAGAAAAATTAATGAATGACACTCCACCAATCGATTATTGGTTTACATAGGCCCAAGAAGAAGGTGAATTAAGCTATAATGATTTTCTATAATAACTATAGATTATTTTAAACTTATTTTTATATTAAAAATTTTCTTATCCTGGAGAAGAAAACAAATGTAAAAAATAAAATTATAATATTAAAAAATATTTTGAGAGGCACAAAAATCATACGAACACATAATAATTTTAATTGATTTGACTAGAGCTTATGCCTATGCTTAGGTGTCCAGCAGTTTTCGATGGATTACCTCCACTGAAACTTTCAGGCGGTTGTGTTCATTGGCACGACCACTGACAACAAATTAATCAAAAATTTTCCAGCGGTGTGATGTTCCGAAGGTAATTTTCAATCGATATGTTGTCAGTTCTTCCTAATAACGTTTCAATCCTTAGTCTATCAGAATTCCGATGGGATATAATTTCAGTTGAATTTTCAGTCCATCAAAAATCATTTCCAATCAGGGCTTTACCATCTTGCTAAAAATATACAATATTCTTGTAGTATCCACAATTTATGATTCTTGCATAACAAGTACTAAGAAATCATTACTCTTTCATTAATGGAAAATCATTTGCAATTCACTTTATCTTGGAATCACCTCTCAATAGGTTATCTTCTCCATTTTCTCCACAAGAACACCAAGAATAATTATGCAATAACAAAAATTAAAAAAAAAAGTACAATATAAGAATAGGTTCTACATGTCTATGTGATACAAAATAAGGTCCAGTCACAAGGAGTTAGAGTAATAAGAAAAGTGGTTTAATTATAAGAAGCATGCAAAATATTTAATTTAAAATATAAATTAAAACTTTATTCATTATTGTTATTTTTTTAATTTGTAAGGATTTTGTTTAGATTTAATTTTCATAGACTTATTTGGAAGGTCTAAAAATTGAAACCTCATTGGATTTTAATTTTCAAAATTTAGAAAAAAAAAATTTTAAATTTTCATGAGAGAAATTACTAATCAATTGCATAAAAATCATGTTATTAATAAATTAATATTATTAGGGTTTTCAAGAAAGAGGGTCATCCCCTCACTTTCCCTCCCCCCCCTTTCCCTCTCTTTTCCTTTCCTTTTTAACTTAAGATTTTTGTATGAAACTATATATTTATTATTATTGGTTGAATGATGGATGGTTTATCTAAGAAAAAGCCTTAAAACTTCATTCAAGACTTGGAGGTTTGGTGGTAGACAAAGAAGGTGGGGATTTGCTAATCATTTATCACCTTATTACATTGGTGATTGATACCTCTACTTACCTTTTTTTATTATTATTATTATTATGAAAGCTTATTTTTGTGGGATTTTTTTTCTTCTCCCCCAACCACATAAAAATTTTTATCTCTAAATCTCTTACAAAATCTCATCCAAATCCCACTTTAAAGGGTCAACTAAGACCACTCTAAAATCTAACCAAGTGTGGTTATGTTGACTATTTGATCTCTTTAAATTCTTTTAAAAATTAGCTCCAAAATTAATCTAGAAATATTTTTCTATTACAAATAGGAGTTTTACTAATTTTTATAAAGCCCCAAATACTTCCACTAAGGCCAAACGTCCACCCAAGGCCTACTTCTAGATCTAGTTCTTGATCATCTAATTTCAAATTATCTACCCATTTATTTTATACTTTGTTTACTCATCTCCATACTTAACTAAATTATCTAAACATTTATTTTAAAATTAAAATAAAATTATACTTTTATTTTTTGAATTATCTTTTTTCTTTCTCCTATCAATCCTCTCTTTATTTTTTTTGGCTAAAATTTTTCCATTGATTTGGCATAAAAAATTTGTGAATTTATTATATTTGTTGTCATATTAGTTTTCTTTATTTAATAAAATTTTGAAATTTTATTTTCTTGAATTTTGAAATTAAGTATTTTTAAATTTAAAATTATTTATGCCTTTGTTTGTTTCCAAATGTGTCTTAATTGTTATGGGGTGTTTTGGTCGACCCATAATGTATTTTAATTCATCATATTTTAATTTAATTAATTTTATGTAAGTTGATTTAAATTCAAATTAAATTGGATCTTTAATTAAGTGTATTTTTTAAATTATTTTTCAAATTTAAGAATTATTTTGATTGACCCTATTTATTTAATTTTGTTTAAATTAAAGTATGTAAATATTTCAAAAAGTTTCTTAATTGAGTTTCCCATGATTTACATATGATTGATTCCTTTAATTGAAGCATGATCCATTTCTAGAATATCTTGATACAGAAAATCCTTAATTACGTATTCATTGATTTATTTTATGGGATTTTTATTATAAATATTGCCCTTTTTATTTAAATAAATTTATTTAAATTGATATCTCATATAATTTGCATTAATTATGATTGAATCACCTTTGAAATATTCAAATTCAGTTTATTTTGAATTATTTTAAATTTCTTTCTTGCTTGATTATTTTCTTAATGTATTTGATTCATTTATGTTAATTACATAAATCTCCTTCCCTTCTTTTTAGCCTTGGTCAACCTCATCTTTTATAGTTTGAATCGGATTTAAATTATATTCCATGTGCTTGATTGTTTGAAATCAAAATGTTGCCTAAATTTAAATCCCTCCTTCATTCCTTGTCTTGGCGGAAATCCATCATACATAGATTTAAATTTCATAATGAATTTTAAGTTGAATCTTTCCCTTGTACTATGGTCAACCAGCCACAACACTTCCTTAAGTTGAGTTGAATTCAAAATTATGAGCATGTGATCACTAATTCAAAGCTCAAATTCTTTCCTTAATTATTTTTCCTCTTTCTCATACTTGGCCAATACACATATGCTTGAATTGCTTAATTATTTCTCTCTCACTCTCCCCCCACTCAAACTTGAATGGCCACCATCATTTGAATTTGATTTAATTCAAATCAAATTTGAATCAAATTCAAAATATTTCCTTAATAATTTCCCTCTCATCTCTCTCTCTCCTTCCTCTCTCCTTCATATCTTGGCTGAACCCTTGGGTTTTTTTGGTTTATTTAAAAAGATTATCTCCAAGCATCTATTCTTCTTTCTTCTCTCCAATCAGGTCAAACTCTTGTAAATTGATTTTTTAGAGGTTCTCTTATATTCAAAGTCCTATAGTCTTTCTTCTCCCCATTGCTTTCTTCTTGGCCGAGACCTTGCCTAAGATTTTGGTTGATTCAAGGTGCTAAAGCTCTCTTCTTTCCATTTATCTCATCTTGGACAAGATCTTCCTAAGGTCTTTGTTGAAGCAAAGTGCAAAAGCTCTTGTTCCTTCATTGCTTCTGCCATGGTTGAGAGATATTTTTAAGGTTGCTTGAAGTGATTGTGCTTGAGATCATTTCCTTCTCTTATCTCCAACATCATTCAATTGGAGATATTCTTCAACAATTTCAAGCTTCTTTTAAGCTTTTAAAAGATGACATCAAGTCATTGCTTTCATTGCTCATACACACAAGGACTTGAGTAAGAATTTATATTTCATTTCAATCCTTTAAATTAGTGACTTCTAGTCTTGTTTTGGATGAAATAGATTCATGTGACTTATAGTCTAAAATCTTCTCAAATCTCTTTTCATTCACATTCAAGTAACTTAAAAGGATTTTCTCTTTGATTATATTGATTTGATTATATTTTTCATTTCAATTACTAAATTTTGTTCAAGTTTTATAACATCATCTAAATATTGTATTAATTTCAAGTTGATTTGCTATTTGCATATTTTCAAACCAATTAAACATATAATATAAACTTTGAGCTCCTCACTTTATTTGCCTTATCATTGTGTAGAATGAGTTGAGTGTAAAATTATTTTAACATTGAGAGTTAGACATATATTTTTTTTTTCTTTTTTTTTTTTGTTGTAAACTGTTGGGGTTGTACTTGCCTATTGTAAAAAAATATGGAGTTTAGGTTATAATTGGCTAGTGTAGGAAAGTATGGGAGATTAAGTGTAATCATATTTTGATTAGTGAATTCCTAATCAGGGTGATTAGGTATGAATGTAGGTCGATTTTTAGGTGTAGGCTGATTTTTAAGTTTGATTAAAGTACATAAAACTTTTTGTGCCTTATATCTTTATTATTTATTTATTTAATTATTACATTTTACTTGCTTGATTGTTTGCTTTCTCTTTATAATATATTTTATACACCTTTGCAATTAAGTGTTCTACAAAGTTCAAAATTATATTTTAATTTGAAAAATAATTTAAAACACCTCACTAGTTTACTTGCTCACATGATTCTTAATATTTTGAGATGTGTGCCTTCAACATATGAAAGACATACATTATTTTATTACATGAATATATATATATATATATATATATATATATATATATATATATATATACTAATTACTTATAATCATTTAACTCAAAGAAGAAAATTAATCATCTAATAATTTCCAATTATAAATTTTAATCATTAAATTATCTCATGAACTCATGGGGCTAATAATCATGTTTATTTTGATGATGATAAATGTATGCTAAGAGATATTTTCAAAGTTGGAGGTTAGAGTAGTGAACCTTCTCCCTAGATCTAAGCATAAATAATTTTAATTAAGCATATGCATTTTCAAAAGCAAAATTATGAAATGAAATCAAAATTTTACAATAGCTCATTTAAAATTTTAATGATAAACACGCATTTTAAATTATAAAATAAATAAGATAAATTATTTTAAATTTCAAAGAAGTAATACTTCATTTAACATAAAATGATCACATATAATTCAAGCTTACTCCCCCCTACAAAAAAGTATAAGCAACATTCTTCTCCCCCCCATACAAGATGAGTATTAATTTTTCTCCTAATGTTTTCTTAACTTTTGCCTAATTTTCTCCAAATTTTCTCCCAAACTTTGCCCACTTTGTCACAATAAAATGGGGGAAGGAGCTACAAGAATAACTAATTGGACATTCTAATAGAAAAGATAAGCACAAATAGTCAAAACACATGAGAGTTAGAGCCTCATCTTCTTGTTCATTAGTATCTAGGACATTATTGAGTGATGGGTCTTCACTCGTAAGCTATTGATTAGTTAACTATTCATGTCTCAAATTCATATATGCAACCATCATGATATGCCATTGGTGCCCCTACATAGTAAAGGAAAAAAAGCTTAAGTACAAGATGACTCATCTCTACATAAAGAGAGAGTCATTAGAAGTCAGAAGGAGAAAGTAATCAAGGGTGATGACCAATAGAATATTCACTTGGATCAAGATTTAAATATTTGAAAGTGATAATATATTTGATCAAATAACAAGTCTTAGATTATATGATTGTTTATATAAGAAATCTTAAGGATGCATTATTTGATACATGATCACAATGATCATGTCTTGTACATCTACGAGGAAATAATGCAAGATATGATAAATGATTAAGGGTAAGATATAACTTATTAGAGTCATTGGCTTTTTTAGGCTTGAGTGATGGAGAATATATTAAATATGGTAGCCTTTAAGGGGTAGAAAATGAAGGCTAGTGATATGCTCCTAGATAGGTCATTATGAAGTCTAGATTTGATGTTCAACCATTTAAAAGTTTTTTATGGCCCAAATTCTCTTGTCATCATGCAATAAAGAAAATAGTTTGATAGATTTTTGAGGAAATTTCAATTTCAATATTATGGACATGAGATTTGGCATAATTATAAGTTAATAAGTTCATGTTGTTATAAAAAATCTATGAATAAAATTTAAATAAAATAAGGTGGCACATCAAAGTAAGATGCTTGAAATAGAATTGTAAAACAAATGAAGAATATGTGAGATATAAATGGTGGCTTTGTTAATACTAAAGTGTGAAGCATTGGGAATCCTTTGTGAAGTGGAAGATTCACAACATTTAGGTTATGATTTTTGGTGCGACTAGTAATGGCCTAAAAAAATAGTAAATGTGAAGTGAAAAAGAGAATGAGGTGTATATTAATACCTTAGAGCTTCTCCTTCCTGGGTAAGCTATCTTTTTTGAAATTTTTTGTCAATAATATGAGTGAAGTGAATGTGGTGGCTTGTAAGAGGTGGTTGCTATTTATGGAAGTGAAAATGAAGAGATTTGAAATATTTTGAATTTTAAAATGAGGTTAGCGATAGGGAAATAAAAACCTATTAATACAATTAATTGGTTTGAATACTTTCCAATGTTCTTGGTGACATGAAAAGTTGGTCAAGCCTAGCTTTTAAAGTCCTCCCATTAGTTTTGTGAATGTGTGGTTAATAGTAACGCAACATATTGAATGTCGCATTGCATTAAGAAATGCAACTATGTGCTATAATAAACTTACCGTGCGTCCATAAACTATTATGGACATCAATTAGGTTATTTGATTACTTTTTTAGGTGAAGTTGTTTAACATGTTCTAGTCCTAGAGGTGATTTTTATAATGTCAGATCTTAACACAAGCGATCTTTAGATTGTATTTTTATAAATGTTTGTAATGGTCTTTAAGGAAATGATGATAAATTTTTAATCCAAAAGTAGGTATGCAATACAACTACTTATAAATTTTTAATCTACTAGTGATCAAATATAATAATGATTTTATCATTATTCTATAAACCTTGAAGTTCATAGATTCTTTATTTGCATCTTTATATAGTTTTGTTGCTATGCTAATAAGGGTACCAATAGATTTGAGTCATTTTATGCCAAATGTTGAAATTAGGTAATGTGGCATAATTTATTTAGGATATAAATAGTATATCACTTTTAAAATTGACTTAGAGATTATATAAGTATATGAGCTTGCCCATCAAGCTCATCTCAAATTTCTTACTTATAACCCCTAAAAAATCATAGCACAATAAATCTTTTGTTGCTCTAAATAGGATATCAATAACATCTGAGTCAGTATCATATCATCCCTAGATCCTTTGATATAAAAAAGTAGTGGCGATTTTGCCTTTATTGAATCCCAATCAAATCAAGAAAATACTCAAGCTCTCATACCAACCTCTACGAGCATACTTTATAGAGTGCTTTCTTCAAATTGTATATATTGTTCAAGTTCAAATGATCAATAAATCCTAAACTTTGTTCTACATAAACATCTTATTCGATAATTCCATTTAAAAGTACTTTTACATCCATCTAATACATCTTAATTCCTTTATAATATGCAAAAGCTAATAATAGTCTAATATCTTCTAATTTAACTATGAGGGTATAGAATTCTTCAAAATTAATTCCTTTAATGTGATTATATCCTTATGCTACTAATCATTCCTTATTCCTTATTACCTTTCCTAAATCATTTGAATCTTTTTACAAACTAAATTTAGTTCTTATAACATGTTGCTCATTTTGTCTTGATACTAGATTTTAGACATTATTTCTACTAACTTGATTCAATTCTTCTTACATCTTTGTTATCCAAAATTCATCTTCTAAAGATTCATCAACACATGTTGGCTTTATGTGAGATAACAATGTTCAATAACCTATCTCTTCAAATTGCATTTCTAACTTTAATACCTTATGATGGATTTACTATGATAAGCTCCTTAGGGCATACCTACATTACCTAAGTAGCACTTATGTAGGAAAATCTTCTTTAATAAATTTTGGTTAACCTCGAGCAAGATTTTCTATCTTCTCAATCTTTTCATCATCCTAGTCTTTCATTTTAGGTGGTGAATGTTGATGATGGACCCATGCAACAACAACAACAACAACAAGCCTTAATCCCACTAAGTGGGGTCGGCTACATGAATCCTTCATCTCCATTGTGTCCTATTATGTGTCAAATTCTCATTTAAATCAAGTATACTAAGATCATTTTTTATACATCTTAACCAAATCTTTTTAGGTCTACCTCTACCTTTCTTAACATAAGGCAAATATAATGCATCTACTCTCTAATGTCATCGACGGCGACGCTTTATGTGGCCAAACCATCTAAGCGACTCTCCCTAATCTTATCTACCACTGAGCTACTCCAACTTTTTCCCGAATATACTCATTTTGCATTCTATCTCTAAGAGTAAAGCCACTCATCCACCTAAGCATCCTCATCTCTATATGATTAAGTCTTATGCTTCTCTTTTATTGGCCAACATTCTCCACATAAGTCATTGAGTCTTATCACCATCTTATAAAATTTTTCCTTAAGTTTGTGAAACTTTTTTATCACATAATAGGCCGGATTTCCTCCACTTCAACCATCCAACTTGAATTCTACTAAAACATCTCCATCTATTTCACCATCATTTTAAACAATAGAGCCCAAATATCTGAAATGCTCACTCTTATTAATGACTTGCTCACCTAATGTCACAACACTACCACTAGAACTTCTACAACTAAAATTACACTCCATATATTCAATTTTAGATCTACTTAAATGAAAACCTTTAGGCTCTAGAGTTGACCTCCATAATTCAAGTTTATGTTGGACTCCCTCTCATATTCTTATCAACAAGAAGAATGGCATCAGCAAAAAAGCATACACCAAGGTACATCTTCTTATAAATGCCTAGTAAGAACAATCATAACTAAAGTAAAAAAGATAAGGGCTTAAAGCTGATCCTTGATAAAATCTAACTGAAATAGGAAAATATTTTGTAAATCCTCCTTGTGTTTGGAAACAAGTAACAACTCTAGTATACATATCCTTAATGAATTGAATATAACCAATATTAACTCATTTATGTTCTAGAACTCTCCAAAGAACATCTCTTGAAACTTTATCATAAGCTTTCTCTAAATCAATAAATATCATATGTAGATCCTCCTTACTTTCTCTATGCTTCTCCATCAAACCCCTTAACAAATGTATAGCATCCATAGTAGATTACCTGACATTAAATCAAACTGATTGTGAAAAACTTCTATATCACATCATAACCTATGCTCAATTACTCTCTCCCATAATTTTAATGTATGGCATATTAACTTAATTCCTCTATAATTTACACACTCTTGTGCATCACATTTATTCTTAAATATAAGAACCAACAAACTCTTTCTCCACTCATCTGACATCTTTTTAGTCTTTAAAATGACATTAAAAAGATTTGTAAGCTAAAAAATTCCTTAATCTCCTAAACATTTCCACACTTCTATTAAAATATTATCCGGTCCTACTACTTTTTCACATTTCATTTTCTTTAAAGCTTCACTAACTTCAAATTTACTAATACGATGATGAACCCATAAAGTTCAAAAAATATATATTTTTATTTTCTTTCCACTTCTCTCTTACAAATTCACCACCTTGAGCACAATACTTTTTTTATTGAATCTTAAATGATTCAATAATTATTATTAAACAAATTATATATATCAAACTATCATCACTTAATTATAATGATTCACCCCTTACCTTGTGAATCAAAATCCTATATATGATCTACTATATTGAGATAATAATCATTGACTAATGAGTTTTTTTTATAAACTCGATAAACGAAATCAAAATAAAAGCAAGCGTTCACTTATTGAGAGTTGCTCTGAGATTAAAATTTTGAACTTCGGTGGTGGCCAACGCTCTATCTACTTCCGGCCTTAAGTCCTCATCACTCATGTGATAGGAATCGTCAATGCTCCACCAAACCGCTGAGTAAGAACCACCTTTGGCAAAGAATACCGCTTTGGCTGCACCGCCAGGAAGATATTGAAAGACAATGAAGCGTCGTGGCCTGCGGCATGTGAAGATGCCCATGAAAATAGAGAATATTACTATACCAAAAGTGAAGCAGGGTTTGAAATTATAATATTTTGTTGGTTAAGTCGAGAGCAACTTGAAACCAGTTAGTTCACAAAGATACTGCAACAAATTAAACTAACTGGAGTTCTTTTCATCTGAACCCGAACCATAGACAGGCAGACTATAAAATCTAATATGAACTCAGAAGAAACCCAAGAGACAGCAAGGAGAGATTGCTTCATTTTTCTGCAAAATTTAGGGGAAACAAATTCAAGCAGCTGAGGCCAATTGCTCCTGTAAATGAAGAGGTACTGCTGGCCTCCAGCTGGTTTCATCAGGACCATCCATTAGCGTGATCCCAACAGCAGCCAACTCCTTCCTGATCACATCAGATTTTTCATACAGTTTTGCCTTCCGTGCGCAGCTCCTCTCTTCGATTCTCTGTAACACTTGTTCTTCGGTGAGCCCAGCTCTCTTCAGGGCTTTCTCTCTCAGCTGAAGTAAAGCCTGGGAATTGAAAGAGGTTTTAGTACAAGAAGAAATGGGATGTCATTGTTCTCTAGCAGTAACAAAATTTCTTGCCTCAGAGAAACTAGAAGGCTTCAATCCCAGAATGTGAAGCCCATCTTTGATTTCATTACCCAGTAACATTAGAGATTCCATCCTCATATGCTCTTTCTTTCCCTGCCCAAATTATCAAGAAACCAAAAACGATAGAAAGAATGTGAGCAACTGTTTGGGAGGAGTACAAGAATTACAGAACATATAAGATACTAAATCTGTACAAATCTTGTGAAATACCTGGAGAAATTACCTGCGATTTAGGTCCATGTAGGCATATATAGTTGTACAGCTTTTAATAACTTCATTTACAAACAACTAGCTTCCAAAACCTCACACGTAGGTCCTTAACATCATTCGCTAAACGGTAGATACATTAAGTTATTTCTAAAGATGTTTCATCCAGAACACATGTCCATAAAATCCTGTGACAAAATCTTTTAGCCAACATTGAGAAGGGATGTCATGAACACTTCTCAACCAATCATTGGCTCATAACCATTCATTGTATGGGGAATTGATCCAATTGGTCCCCTTGCTACTTGTTAGTAGAGTTCTTCTCAAAGTGGATCGACACCAAACTACTTGCCAAAATTACAACTTAAATTGTTTGTAGCTTTATTTGGACCAACATCATTTGTCGATATGGGTTGCCCATGACCATCATAATAGACAACAATCCACAATTTGGGACAAAAACCTATGACCAATCTTATGGCATCAGTTCACCACCCGAAAATAATAATGAAGTTGAAGCCATGAACAAGTAAATTTTAAACATGCTAAGAAAAACAAACGAAGGAGCCAAAACCAAGTTAGTGTAGAGTCTACCCTCAGTCTTATGGGCACTTAAAATTCCTCCCTTCTCGGCAACAAGCCAAATTGCATTCGCCTTGCCTCATGAACAGAAAGCCTTTCTACCTGTTAAGTGCAACCTGCAAAGCCAATGAGTTACAATGGCAACGACTATGAAAAGAACACTGTCAAGTTGGAAGAAAAGAACAGGGAAGGTGAAGCCGGACACGCTCACTAGGAGGGGTGCGTGAGCGCGCCACGTTGTGACAGAGACTCTTGTCCCATAGTTTATGTCCAGTTCAAATTGAACCAAACAAAGACCAGTTCAGTCCTTTTGAGCCAGTTCAGTTATCTTTTAAATTAGGGTTTGTTTAATCAATATAAGTTGTTTTGTGTTAGTTTGGGTAGTTTTTACTGTTTGGAGATTCGAGAGGCTGTTTTCTCTATTTTGCTCTCTTTGGTGAGATTATTTTTGAATCGATTAAGTAGTGTGTTTGTATCTCAATCAAATTAAAGCTTCCCTATTTTATTTTCATATTTTCAGCACTCGTATCCTTCCAATTTTATGTAATTGATTTGAAGTTTTAACTTCAAAGGCTGTCGTCAGCCTTCGGGAAGGGTTCCATTGGACTATCCAGCATTTGATTATTGTTTCCCAAGTATTTTCTGTAGTTAAAATTCTCTATTTTCACTAATGATATCATTGTTGGCGGCTGTCTAACCATCAGGCCTTGCTCCCAACATCATTTCCAGCTCCAATCAAAAAATTCAGGCCACCGACTTCTGATTTCAGTAACCTGCAGGAATCAAACAGTGAATTCTTCCTCTATTTCAGGTTTTTAACCACCTTAATTCATAATATCTACCCTTTATACCCTCCTGATTCATTCCAAAACCAGTGTCCTATGATATCAAAGCTAGATTTACCCAAAATCTTTCCTGGGTAGCTTTCTCTCCTCCAAAACCACACCACCAATTCCCTAAACCTCCAAAACCTCCCCTAAATTTTTTGTATGGCAAACCCTTTATTTTCAATCCATCCTAACCCTAGCCCTAATCCTACATTTGTAATAGATCTGAAATTAGGTTTACTTAGTTCCACAAGAAAATTCAAAATTCAAAATTCCCTCCATCTCCACCCCCGCTACCTCCCTTTTGGCCGAACCACCCCACCTCCAACTATAAACCCTACCCATGAGCTATTCCCAAGGATAACCACCATGCCTCCAAGAAGGAACTTACAAGGGTATTTCCAAGTAATGACCTTGGAGGATATGCAGCAGGAGATCCATCATTTGCAACAAAGGCTTATTAATTATGAGAGGAAGCAACAATGAAGGAATACTCATAGCCAGGACAGTGATCTTTAAGAGGAAGAAAGAGAAAATTTAAATCCTTTCTACCAAAAGAATTCTTGTGAATAACAATCAATGCCACATACCGCGTAGATTTGGCATTGTGTACAAGAGCAAGTATGCAGATCTAAGGATGAAGATTGATCTACCTGAGTTTGAAACGGATGGACCCAAATTAGGTTATTGAGTGGTTAAGATAGCTGAGAAATTTTTGAGTATAAAGACATTCCATAAGACCGAAAATAAAGTTGGTAGCCATTAGCTCAAGAAGAATGTCTCATTGTGTAGAGAATCTAAAACGCGTGCGTCAGCACAAGGGGAGAAGCAAGATTACTATGTGGTCAAAAATGAAGAAGGAGATGTGGTGCAAATGCTTGTTAGCTCACTATAGACAAGATGTATTCCTGAAACTTCACTATTTGCAATAAAGAGATTTATCAGTGGAGAAATATACAAATGAATTTGAGCAATTGATGCCGAAATACGAGTTAACAGAGGCTTAGGAGAGCACCATTATTAAGTATCTTAAGGGATTGAAGACATCCATCAATAATGAAGTCTAGTTGAAGCCTTACTGGTTCCTATTAGATGTACAAACTTTTGCATTAAAGGTGGAAAGGTAGCATAGGCACATCAGATCTATCCCTCCTCCCGGGTAGAGTTTGACCCCAAGATTAGGAAACACCTTCAGAAGGTGTAAAAGAATCCACATAAGATGATGGTGCTACTCCAGAGGTCAAGAAGGGTAACATAAATGGTGGAACCAAGACCCCAATTCCTACAGATAAAAAGTGCTTCAAATGTTATGTATTTAGACACATTTCCTATGAGTGTCCAAACAGGAGAGTTATATCTTTTGTTGAGCAGTAAGCAGTGGAAAAGAAGTCTAGTGAAAAGCCTATAGTGGATGTAGCAAAAGAAGAGTATTACTTGGTTGCTGATAAAGAAGAACTGTTAATGGTGCGACGTGTCCTTGAGTCTGAGCATAAAGAAGATGAACCTCAGCTTAGACACAATATTTTCCACTGGAGGTATAATGAAAGAAAAGGTGAGTAGCAACAACATTGATGAGTAGTGAAAAAATTAGATCTCCCTATTCAGATGTACCATTAGCTATACTCTTACTAACATGATTGAAGAAAAGAAACAAATTCAATGTTGACAAGCTGTTTCTAGTAGAATTCTCTATCAAAGCCAAATTTCAGGGTCAAGTGTAATGTGATGTGGTGCCTATGAATACATGTCACCTACTTCTAGGTAGACTATGATGAATATTGGAACATTTACACCCTCGCCAAGGACGAGAAAAATATTGTGCTTCTATCTTGGAGAGGTTATGAAGAACAAACAAAAGCTGACCATACTACTGTGCTACAAAAAAAGAAAGAAGCACCAGTGTTGTTGTCACTAGTAGAATTATTTGAACATGATGTAGGAGGATCATCTTATAATATCATATATTTCCAAACCGATATTTAGAGTGTTGATTCATCCCTAATGTGATCGGTTCGTGGTGAAGAGCTAAAGGACCATAAGAAGATGTATCCCTTCTTTGTTTCACATATAGTGATGGAACAATTGACTTGGGGATGGACCTAGGTGTAATAACCGGAAGTCAAAGGAAAAAAAAAAAAAAGAAGGGAAAATCCAATCGTTGCGACAATTGGCTTCAAATAGAATCATCGAAGGGGGAGCTCGGTTTCGTTTTGCCGAAACAGAACGCCCAATGAGAGAGAGAGGAAACGGGAGAGGGAGAAAGAGAAGGGAAAATCTTGCATGCGTGCCCTAATCGAGCCTTACGTGTGTGGACAATCGAGAGAGGAGGTAGTCCACGCGAGAAAGGGAGTGAGAGAGAGAGAGAGAAGATGACCCTCGTGCATCCGTGCCCTAGCAGAATGAGGCGACTCCACATGACTCGGTGTGGAGGATCTCGTCGTCGGCGAGAGAGGCTTGCGTGCACGGGAGGAAAGGAAGAGGCGCATGCGTGCATCCCTCCGCTCGAACGGGTCCTAGGGCAACCGAGAATAGAAAGGAAATAGAAAGGTAAGTATATATATATATATATATATATATATATATATATATATATATATATATATATATATATATATATATATATATTTAAATTAAAATCAGATTTTAGTATTATTTCAAGTTTAACTTAGAGCGTATAGATTTCAGCAAGGACTTTAAATTAAGAATGTGTAGCATAAATCAAATTCCAGTAATTAAGTATTAATATGAAATATAATTATAAATTTAATAAAACTTTAAACCTATGCTAAGTTATATAAGTAATTAAAAATCATTTTAAGGGAAATGATAAACATTAAATGAAAATAAAATTTAACTATATTAAGTCACTTTAACATTTAATATTTTATATTAAGAAAAATAATAGGATTAAAAGAATTTAGAAGTATTATATGGAAAATTAGACATATATAAATATCATTATATTAAATAAATTAAAGATTAATTTAACTTGATTTAGAAAATAGACAATGAATATTGATGAATGCGAATGTCAAATAATAAAAGATATATGTAAGTATCATAAACAAGAAATAAATAAAATAAAATAAATTACTTTCTAATATTAATCCAATCAATATTTTATTTTATATGAATTTTAATTAAGAAAAGAAGCATTAAAGGGAATTCAAGAGAAGCTAGATTAAGGGTAATTATGTTATATTTATAATAAAAATGTCTTTAATTTCTTGTGATAAAATGCATTTTATATGATTATGACTTTTCGCATCTTGATTGTGATTTATTTTCCTGTTTTTCATAAATTATGATGTACTTCGTTTCTTCATGTTGAATAATAATGAATCTTTGATCACATTTGTCTAGTCGTTTATAAAGTTAACTAATTTATTGGTTATGAATTAATATCATGTATAATTGTATCTTTATGAATATATGTTGAAAGTGGAGTTCACTTATGAGAATTTTAAGCATATGCCATGGATGAAAAAATCAATGAAATTGTGAATGGTAATACTTGTCCTTTAGATGATAGTAAAGGTTTTTTTTTTTGGTAAAGGTTTATGTAACTCTAAAATGGATGATAAATGTAAAGTAAAGTTCACGAAATGTTCATAGCACATACCTCTCATATGTTTGATTTTTGACACTTTCTTTTATATACGTGTTATAAAAAAAGCTACATCTAGTTCTACTTGCTATTATAGTGTAAGATAATTGACCCATTGAATTTTATTCAATTGTTAGTTGTTTATTTTTTTCAGGTAACCATCCTAACTAAATGGCTAATAGAAGGGAGAGTTATGTTTATCGCCGTAGAGAGACTTCAGGAGATAGGTAATTATGCAGTTATGTTGATTCATGTTTAAATTGTATTTCATATAAATTTTGTTAGTATATGTATGTGTGGATAAAGCGTTAAATAATTGGTGAATTGTAGTGGCTCTTATATGATTGGAGATTTTGCTAAGACTGGAAATATTAGGTAAGGTTTTCTTTTATCCGTCCGACCATCTGTTCTCACCTTGGTATTCCAAGCTCCCGGGCCGGGTCGTGACACTAGGAGGGAAAACAAATCATCAAGCGATGAACAAAAAGTCCCTCCTATCCTGGGAGAACAATACGAGATGCATTCGATAAAAGGAATGAGTCAGCACACTACAAGTGTGACAAGAACTCCCATCCCCAAGCATATGTTCAGTTCAAATTGAACCAAACATAGACAGGTTCAATCCTTTTTAGTTCAATTATCTACTAGATTAGGGTTTGTTTAATTAATATAAATAAGTAGTTTTTTTTGTTTTTTTAGTTTGGAGGTTAGAGAGATTGATGTCTCTATATTGCTCTCTTTGGAGAGATTGTTTTAAATCAATTGAGTAGTATGTCTGTGTCTCAATCGAATCAAAGCTTCCATATTTTATTTTCCTGTTGTCAACACTTGTATCCTTTCAGTTTTTTTGCAGATAATTTCAAGTTTACCTCCAAAGGCTACCGTCAGCCACCAGAAAAAGTTATATTGGACTGCCAGCGTTTAGTTCTTATTTCCTAAGTATTTTTTATAGCAATAATTCTCTGTTTTCACTACTGATATCATATTTGGTAGCCGTAGGCCATCCAACCCTCCTCCCAACATCATTTTCAGCTCCAATCAATAAATTCTGGTCGCCAACTTCTGATTTCAGCAACCTGCAGGAATCAAACAGTGAATTCATCCTCTATTTCAGGTTCTCTACCACCCTAATTCCTAATTTCTACTGTTTACACCCTCCTGATTCATTCCAAGACCAATATCAAAAGGCATAAAAAAATACTTAGACCTATTAGAGGAACTCATAACATAAGCTTTCGTGAGACAAATGGACACCTAATGAAGGATGACGAAATACTACAAAGCCAACGTCAAAGAGAAGATTTCATCAATATAACTAGGTGCTAAAGAAAATAAATGCAACAACTCGACAAGCTCAAATCAATTTGGGATAATTCATACATCATCAAAAAGCAAGTCAACCAAGATATCCATTGGTTATAAAATCAATCTAAAATAGTAGTGTTGAGAACTTGAAATGCCTACGACCTCAAGAGGCTCTACCCTTAAGAGGACGTTTTTGTCCTTAAATATGCTCATTATTTTATTTATGTACGCACACTCAGTTTTTTCAACAAGCTCAATCAAGATAGCAAGCCCAATACAACTACAAGAACAACTTGCCAAAGACTCAGGAAACTCACCCCGCTAACCTGACAAGCTCTAAATCAACTCGCCAAACAATAAAATAACTCAGCCCTTAAACTCGACAAGCGCCAAACTACTCATCATATATGCCATCGACTTGTCGACACTTGGGGTACTCGCAATCCCCAAGTAGTTAGCAAAGGTAGGATTAGGGCTCTTGTTTAAAGCTAGTTATCTCCTAGATAATAAGAACATTAATGTAAAGAGTTCAAAAATCATTTCATTCATTTTTCAAAATATTCCATGTGTCGAGTATAAAATTCAACTAATTATATGTACGAAAAAATTGTTAAGTCTCCCTCTCATAAGTAAACAAAGGAACTATAAAGGTCGAATCATTACAACACTTGCTCCACCACACTCAAAGTTTGTCAACTTGTAGAGGTTTTTCATGTCCAAGAACCTATTATCAAAGTTGTCACTCATGACTAATTTCTTGATACCAATTTGAATACCCCCTTCGAACATGAGTGTGAGAAGTGTCGTGTACTCAGATGAGTTCAACAAGTCATCCCACAAAGCTCCTCATACTAGAACTCAGCTTCTCATCATCAAAACTCTTCTTCATGATGAGCTAGCTCTATAGCGACCTTATTCTTTTCCTCTTCTCACAATGATGCTTGAGCAATCCAACAATCCTTGGAAAGCTCACCTAATCAATTAAGAGTAGTCAAAACTCCTGTTTGAGGTAATAAACAGACTGCTAGCCCACAGCCTGCATGTTTAGCACGACAAAGGCAACTTCAATAAAGGGAGTTTGTTTAGCCAATCTTGTATCATTGACGAGTATCTATATGCTCCCATATCAAATACATTGGTTGAAGCTTCAGCAATGCGCAGGTCAAAAGAACTCATTACCTTGACGAGAGATATCGATTTCATCCTCTTCATTTTCTTCTTCTTTGAAGACTCAACCTCAATTATCGTTGCTTTGCCTTTATTCAATGGCATTTGGATAGGTTGAACCCTGACAATACCAACAGAATCACACCAACTCTCCCCATGGCGTCGGCATACCCGCCTATTGAGTTGGAATGTACCCTAGTGACATCACCTCAGACTCTGTAGTGGTGACTATGATGGTTGGGATCATCGCCTCACTAGCTCACAACAACATCGAAGGTGAGTCACACAAGAAGACAACACCTCTGCATCCATAATATTTAAGCAGGAGTCAAAGCCTCTTATAGAAGTAAAAGCGAGTTCATCAATTAAAATGACAACAAAAAAAGTGCAAATGACTTCAAGTGTTGAGTACTTACTATAGAATTGTGGTACACTTGGTTGCACCAAAAGAATGAGCTGATTGCAAAACATTTTCCCTATAGTCTCTTAAAAGACTCAACGTTTGTTGTGCTCAACCCCAGAGACCTTTTTATTCTCAAATGGCACTAGCCTAATTGGCATAAGCCACCTAATAGAAGGCTTCATAAATAGAAATTTGGCTCACCAATTTCTGACCTTATTCAGTAAGCCAATTGTTCTAATCTGAAAGTTAGAAAATTAACTTGTCCCATATCTATAAGCTTTGGCAGTGAATAAGTAGCAACACAAAGTAAAATGCCATTACATTATCTCTACTTGTAGGTATAAGACAAACGTAATAATATTTGTCATCAAATTTGGTAACAGTTGGGCCTACACAACTCTATAAAAATTCAAAAAACTAAAAGCTCCAAGCATAATGGAAATCACAACCCAAGTTAGAAATGGTCGAATGAGACACACTTGTCCTCATATACGATATTGAACCTATCATCCTCATGAACAAGTTGAACCGTAAAATTAATGTTGTAGAGGCAGTAATCAAGAAATGTCATGTCAACCAGCACCATGGTCACATTCAAGGATTCATTATACTCATCTAAGAATGAATGAGCACATCTTCTCAAGGCCACAATGAGTGCACTTGTCATATGGTAAAAATAGGAAACAAGTAAAAAAATACTCACACAAAGAAAGAAAGAGGCCAAGGATTAAATACAATGAATTACACTAGCCACTAGGGATGGTATTTAAAGAGGCTAAATTTCTTGATTCTTAAGACAACATCAAATAAAATATTAAATGCTGAGATCTTTTGTAATCATTACAAAATCTCACCATAATTCAACATCAAAAATTTGACAAACCTAACACAAAGAACATAAGCTTAACATTACTCGTCAAAAGCATCAAATGCATGGGCTTGTCATAAGTATGAAAAAAATCTTATGTAGGCAAAATGACACAAATGGAAAATTGAGTAAATAAATAATTTATTTCAAGTAAACTCGATCATAGCACACTTGTTGTAATACATTCATTACATCTACAACAACAACAACAACAACAACAACAAGCCTTAATCCCACTATACATGAATCCTTAGTATTATGTCAAATTCTCATTTAATTCCATTCATTACATCTATTTACCAAAAAAAAAAAATGCAAGTCTAACATGACATTTAGAGAAATGAAGATCATGTCAACTAACCACGGCCACGAGGCACTACGATCTTAGCGCACAACTCTCCCAACACATGCTGACTTGACCTTAGCAGTCAAGATCACACTAGTGCCTTGCTCTGGCAAGTCCATTCTCAACTTCAAGCCAACCAACTCAACCCCGCAAGTTAGCAACCTCGATCTCCCACAATTTGGAACTCCTTTCATTGGGATCTTCTCGACTCGCCTCTAGGAATGGTGAAGCACTCATGTACTTGTTCACAAGATGGCGAGTTCATTACTTGCACTATAGAGGATATTGCATGTTGTTCGCCTGTTGCTTGGAGAGCTTCCCTTTAGTAATAGACAATAGCCTCTATTTGGGGAATTAAAAGAGGGGAACTCGCCTATCCTCCACTCTCCTAAACTAAGGTTGCCCCTACAAAACACAATGTGACAATAAGAATAGCAAATATTCTATCCAAGGCAGACATTAACAAGGCAATGAAGCAATTCGCCAAGCTAGTCATCCCAGACTCAAGAATCTATTGCGAGAACAACAAAACTTCTTGTGTGTTCACTATTCGGCTTAGAACTCATCCACTATGAGCCTAGGCTCATCAGGACAAGAACGTGCCAATCTCTCCAAATAGAATTCATCAAGGACTGCAAGCTTACCTTTTATAAAAGTTGGCTAACACATTATGTTGGTGAACTAGAACTACTAGCCAACCCCACTTGTAAGTAACCAATGAATTTTAAATATTTGCTAATAAGATAAAATAAAATGTAGCATGAGGCAAATATCTTAGCAAGGCAGGTAGCCACCTTGATGTGGTGAGCGAGCAAAATATGCTCATCAATGACCACCTTCTTCACTTGCTGGTTCACCAATAAAATCTCCTCATTACAAACACTCACTATCTAATGTACCTCAACAAGCGCACTACCCGCTACAAGAACCATCTCGGCGAGAACAGCACTAGCCACCTTCAACGGGAAATTCAATCTTTACTCAGCTTTCGCAGCTATTGCATTCCGCTTCCTCAGAAGCAACATCCATAAACAACAATTGTCAATATTGCCTACCAACTCTTAAAAAGCTATCTTGGAAAACTAGAAAACAAATTAAGTGAACCATGCTCTACACAAATGAATCCATTTATAAGCCAAGAGCCCCCTTATCCAACACATCAAGGGTCAAAATAAATGTGACTACACATTTCCCAAAATATGCTCATAGGACAATTAGTGAGAAATTTATTCTTGCTCATGTATCATAATAAACATTTATTATGATCACTAATTCTTGTCTTTTTATAAGTCGACTCTCCCAGGAGCGAGAGCATCAAGAAACTAGATGTATACCAAGGGTATACCCTGAAAATAGTTAACTCATCATGGAGTTCAAGCCAAAACAAGTTGGCACTCGCTCAAAGACCCGAAAGTCAAGAGCAAGTGCAATTCCCCAGCAAGAAACCCACCATCTCGCCAAGGAGAGCTCACCACAATTTACAAAGCAAACTTGCCAAAACACTCGACCAAAGGTACCTAATTGGACAAGTCATCCGCTACTTGGCCAAGGTACAACTCGACAAACACTCTCAATCAATGCACTCACCTCCTATTCAGGACTCAATGAGTCAACTTGTCTGAAAGGTCATATTAGTAAGAAGATACCAATTGCTAAATTCTTATACACATGTCAATATTAGAGCAATCTATATAGGATGCAGCTTTCTTTTTATTATTTTATGTCGATGGTGTAATCATTCCCCAAACCTTATAAATAAAGAGTCATGAAGCATATTTAGGGACTCTAGGGAGTTTTTACTTCTTTTGGACTCTTTTGTTTTGACTTTTACTGAGGTTGAGTTCTATCAATTTTTTTCATAATTTTCTTCTTACAATTAGTAATATTTACCCTCTCTCAACTCACACAAGCCTCTACCACCCTTCTTTCTTCCTTCTCAACTCTCTTCTTTCCACTTCGAGTAAGGTTTGATATTCCCCATGGATGGATCAAGATTAAACATTAGCAATTTTGACAATGTTTTAAGTGAGGATTATTTGAATGCCAAGTGTTGCATCATAGAGTTGTAATTTTTTTAATATTGTTTAAACAAAGAGAGAAACTTTGTGAGATTACAAATGATAGTGAAAGTTGTATAAATGTTGTATCTAAGTCTACCTTAAATCACATGAATTTGAAACCCAAATTACATTAAACAACAATATAAAACAACTTAGGTAGATAAACTACTATATATGTATCTCAAAGATGACTAATTCCAGTTCATTTAATTGCATATACCAATAAAATCTAGCATGATGTGTTGCCCATAGACATTGCTCATATAATCTTGGGCAGCTTTTATGTATGACTTATATGTTACTCATTTTGGAAAATCTAATGCCTACACTTAAGACTAATGGGATAATGGTAATTTTGAAACTTGTAAAGCCTAAAGATAAATTTGGACTTACAAAAGAATCCAATGCACCTAATGAAGTGAAATGGTCTATATATCTTGGAAAAAAAAACATGCATTTGAGAAAGATAATAGGTAAAAGAGATTGATTTATGCCTTAATCGATGTGAAATTAAGATGGAACCTAAACTTGTGACAATGCCTAATTATAGAGATATTTGTTAACAAGTTTTATATAATTAACGAATATTAGATAATTATAGAGATATTTGTCTCGATGAACTTCTTAATGAATTACAAATACTGTGAGATATACAAAATGATATTGATTCAATTCTTAGATCATCATTGCCTAATTTTTCAAGCTATAAGATAAATCTAATAGAACATGTTAAATTTAAGAGATAATATAAGTTAATGAATTATTTAAGAAATTGTTTAATGGGGAAAGCTTAAGTCCTCACATTGTAACTCCTTTCCTTATATCTAAGAAAATGGTATGAGAAATATGTGCAGACAATAAAACCATCAAAAAAATAATGATTAAATGCATATTTCATATACTTTGTTTAGATTCTATTCTAGATATGATGAATGGTTATGTGATATTTTCTAAAAGTGATAGCTATTATCAAGTTAAAATGAGAGAAGGTGATGAGAAAAATCTCTTTTAATGCTAATGATGACTACATATGAATGGTTGGTTATATCTTCGGGATTAATAAATTATCAACTATTTAATGGATCATAACTTACAATTATTCAATAGAAAATTTCTTGTTTACTTTGATGATACTCTAATCTATAGCAGATAAGAAATTCATCTAAAAGAAGTATATGATACTTCACTAGTTTAAAAGCTGCATCCAAGTAAAACAAATATTGATTTGTGACTACACTTGTGATCTTCCTAAGTTTTGTCATATCTGAAGATAATTATTGCTAAAACCAATATATATATATGATATTTAAAATTTTTACACTTTATGATTCATTATTCATTAGAAGGTTTAGTGCTATTATGTCTCCAATTATGAATTATTTAAAAAAAGCTAAAATTTAAAGGGACTAAATCTATTGACCATGCTTTTACTTCAATCAAACGACTCAACATTACATTTGTACTTAAATTGCCTAAATTTAATAACATATTATAGGTTTTTAGTGATGCATCTGGAGTGGGCATTGGAGTGTTGAGTCAAAGACACCCCATTGCATTCTTTATAGAGGTATTCAAACTACAACAAAAAATTTCATGTTATCATGCAATCTCTTCTATAATGGACATATTATATGTTACCAAAGGATGTTATATTATATTCTAATCATTAAGCTCTAAAATATATAATTCTAAGAAGTTATGAAACCAAAATTTAAATTACATTAAGCAAGAAATTTTGGTTTTATTTGTTCCAAATAAAATAAAAATAAGAATGGAGTTTTTATCTTTTTGTGCCCACTTGTCTGTAAGGTGGAACTTTTTTATGATGTAAGCGAAATTCAAACCCAAGATCTTGACAATAGTTTCCAGAACCCTTACCAACCGGACTAACTGGCACAACTGAAGAATTAAAATTGGAGCTATGTTCAAGGAAGGCCATGACTTATAGGCCATTTGTTTTTGATGGATAGTGCTTTCAGACTTATCACTTGGTTATTTTTAAAATGAGGTGGTACTATACATTATTTTATTATAAATGATGGGTAGGTCCATTTTGTGCTATAGTAGCAATATGCATTTTTGTGGATTAATTAAGGTGCTCTATTGATGCTAGAATGATTTAAAAATTTATAATTAAATGAAAAATTAATTAAACATAAATGGAACTTGATAATATGCCAAATTTATCTACTAACTAAGATTATGAAGAGTGCATAAATAGTGATAAAAAATATGTAATTAAAAGAATGCTTAAATAAAATTTCTCATTTCTAATTTTCAATCTTATGAGTGCAAGTTGAATATGTGATTCATAGTGCAATACAAATACGACTACTTGATCCCAAGAAAGTCATGTCCTTGTATCAACATAAGATTAGACTTTCTTTGGTGACTTTTTTCATTGATCTATTTGTCTATAAAATTTATTATTGACTTATTTAGTGATCTTAATTTTGATCAAAAAGTGATAAGAGGATAATCTAATTTGTGAAAATTACTTTAATTTTGTTGCTGGTTTTATTTGTTCGTAATTTTTTTGCTGAAAAATTCTTAAATATTTAAATCATTTTATTTGCAATTTGTCTTAAACTCTAGTGTCACTTGTTTAAGTTTAAAGAGAGTTGTTGAATTAATTGTTTACTAATACTTGAATCCTCTATTTTTCATTGCATGAAGATATATTACATATTAAACTAAGAAGCATAACTTTGAGTCATCTTGCAGCACTTTAAATCCATTTTGTGGAAGTCATCATGCACAACTATAAATAATATTGGTTTTGCTCTAACTCTTTTTTGTTGTTAACCTCTTCATATTAATCCTTTTATTGTATGTCCAAACTAATTAATTTAATTTATAAATCCTATCCACTTGATTTATTCATGTCTATTATTTACAATTTTAATTTATTACCTCCACTTTTTAAATCAAAGGAAAAGCCTTTAATAATAATATTGGTTATCACATTGAAAAGATAAAATAAAGCATTGTTATAAAACTTTTTTAGAACTTAGAATTAAAGATATAAAATCCACTAGAGATTAAGAAAGCGATATATGATCAAAATTTCTTTAGTGATTTATCTGATAGATTAGATCAAAGATAAAGATGTATGTATAAGTTAACCAAAAAGATAAGTAAACATAGTTAGTGAGAGTAATGATGAAAATAATAAAGTGTTTTAAAGATATTGAAAATATATAAATTTTTAATAAACTTTGAAGGATCAAAAATCATTGATTTTAGGTAATACCTAAACAAAAATAGAAATTTCATTTTATCGTCATTAGTAAATGAGTTAGAAGCTTTAAAGAAAATGAAATGGAAAAGTAGTAGGACCGGATAATATTCCAATAGAATGTGGAAATGTTTAGAGATCAATTTCTTGCAAATCTTTTAATGTTATTTTAAAGACTAAAAGATGTCATGATGGAGAAAAGTTTGTTGGTTATATTTAAGAATAAAGGTGATGCAAGTGTGAAAATTATAGAGAATTAAGTTAATGTGCCATACATTAAAATTATGGGAGAAATTGAGCATAATTACGATGTGATCTGAAGTTTCAAAATCAGTTTGGTTTCATGCCGTAGATCTATGGATGCTATACATTTGTTAAGAGGTTTGATGGAAGCATAGAAAATAAGAAGGATCTACATATGATATTTATTGATTTAGAGAAAGCTTATGATAAAGTCTCGAGATGTTCTTTGGAGAGTTAGAGCAGAAAGAAGTTAATATTGGTTATATTCAAGTCATTGATATGTATACTAAGAATCACTTGTGTCCAAACACAAGGAGGATTGACAAAATATTTTCCTATTTTAGTTGGATTTACAAGGATCAACATTAAGCCCTTATCTTTTACTTTAGTTATGGATGTTCTTACGAGGCATTTACGAAGATGTACCTTGGTGTATGCTTTTTTGCTGACATTCTTCTTGTTGATAAGACTAGAGAAGTCCAACGAAACTTGAATTATGGAGGTCAACTTTAGAGTCAAGGTTTTCGTTTAGCAGATCTAAACCGAACATATAATTTTAGTTGTAGAAGTTTTAGTGGTAGTGTTGTGACTTTAAATGATCAAGTCATTAATAAGAGTGGCTGATATTTAGGCTCATTGTTCAAAATGATGGTGAAGTAGATGGATATTATTAGTAGAATTCAAGTTGGATGGTTGAAGTGGAGGAATGCATCTATTATGTGATAGAAAAGTTCCACTCAAACTTAAAATTTTATAAGATGGTGGTAAGACACATGACTTATATGCAAATGTTTATAAAGAAACATAAGACTAAGTTAAATTACAGAGATAAGGATGCTTTGTGGATGAGTGGCTTTACCTTAGAGATAGAATGCAAAATAAGTATGTTAAAAAAGTTTAGCTCCTAGATAAGATTAGGAGTCCTTAGATGGTTTTACATAAAGCGTCATCGTCAGATTAATTAGAGAGTAGATGCATTAGATTTCTTTATGTTAAGAAAGATAGGTAGACCTAAAGACTTGGTTAAGATGTATAAAATGATCTTAGTATACTTGATTTAAAATGAGTATTTGACACATACACTGATGGACAAAGATTCATGTACCCCACTAGTGGGATTAAGGCTTGTTGTTGTTGTTGTTGTTGTATAAATCCTATCCACTTACATGTCTATCTAATACAATTTTAATTTATTACCTAAAAATTCAAATACATCCACCTTACATAATTATTTTTATCACATTGAAGCTAGTTGATAGATTTTTTTTTTCCTAGCTTAAACTTGAATCCACATAACACAATTTGTCTACTTAAAGCTTCATAAATTTTAATTGAAAGCCTTCTTAAAATTCTCATATTGCACAATGTGTCAAGTACATCTCTTTTAACTACCTAAATTTAATACAAGTTGTACCCTAATTTATATCCCCTTAAATTTTTAAAGGTAAAAGTTACTTAAACAATCACACTTTAGTGGAGATTATTACATGATCTTTCATAGGTAACAATAAATAAATATTAATTATACATTCATTAAAAATATATAATATATTCAGTCTTGTTCAACAAATCATGGATTCTTTGTCTTCTAAAATGTCCTTTATTATTCAAATTCTCCACGAACCATCTAATCTTCATCACATAAGTTGATAGAAATCTACATGAATGCATACACACACAAAAAATATTATACATGTGATAAATATCTTGGCTAAGAACTATCCACATAAAAATAAGAATATTATACTAAACCCATAATAATGAAAAATGATCATTGAATATTTTAAATAAAGAAAAATTAATAATTGAATAAACATCTTAGGCATGAAGGCTATTATATATCTCTAATAAGAAGAGAAAATCCATACTTTAGTAGTATGAAGGAGATCATTGATGATCTTTAGTGGTTCAGAGAATGAAGCCAGCGCAATTGGAGTATGTAGATCATCTGCTAAAGATTTCTCAAAATCGAATTGAAATTTGTTTATGCAATCTACAATATATTTTGGTACATAATCCTTCAAATTTTCCCCATTAAATTTGTTCAATGAGTTGTTACAATCACATATGGTCTGCAAAAAAATTAAATTAAATAATTAGAGATTAAACAATTGCTTAAAAAATGATAAATAATGTAACTTTATACCTGATAGATATAGTATAGTCGATCAGAAGCTATCTCCAGCTGTGCAATAGAATAACTAATTGTAGACCTATAGTGTGTACCAATTAAAAAGAGCCTTAAAGCCAATGGATGGTACACATCTATGACCTGAGATGTTTTTTAAGCCAATGTTAAATGTTAGCAAAAGAAATATATATTACATGAAGCTATAGCAATAATTCATTTCCACATACAATCTTAGAATATCTCAAAGTGTTTGTATACTCCTACAAGTAAACTTTGAAATATATGCCCTTTTTAAAAAAACATTCTAACAAAGAAACAATTCATTTAACTTCCAACTCAAAACTGAAAGATTATAGTGGTTTGGTAAGGGTGGTGCAATGTTTTCTTCCATATGGTGACCCAAAAGTTGATGGTTTAAATCACAAAAATAAGCACTAATAAAACAGGGATAAGGCTACATATAACCATTTTACCAAACCCTACAGTTGGTTAAAAACACGCTCACTAGAATACCCTTTTTGCCATGTAGTAAGATAAACCAACCCAGCAAAATTAAAATAAAATAAAAAGCCAAATACCTACTACTTGCCACATGTTGAAATAGCATCATTTTTTTCTTTGGAGATTCATGATTTTTCAAACCTAAACCATGGTAGGAGTCCTTTAGAGAAAAGCAACATTATTTGACTTCTAAATCAAGTTAATTTAACAAGCATGCACACAAAATTTGTCATAGCTTTTAGTATAAATGGCAGGCAAGTTATTTGCATGAGTATGACAACAAGCAATTTCCAACATCGATTAACTTCTAGGCTCACCTGACGTACTGTGACAAAATTTCCGAGTGATTTCGACATTTTCTCAGATCCAACATCAACAAAGCCATTATGGACCCAATAGCTTACATTGCTTTCTTTACATGCAGCGCAACTCTGAGCAATTTCATTTTCATGGTGAGGGAACACAAGGTCCATCCCACCACCATGTATATCAAATGAATAACCAAGATAAGTTGCACTCATTGCACTACATTCAATATGCCATCCTGGCCTTCCTACTCCCCAAGGACTCTCCCAAAATGGTTCCCCAACTTTGGAAGTCTTCAACCACCAAGTATAAAAGATATATAAGTAGGCAATGAGAGAGGAGAAAGAAAGGTGGATACAAATAATAACAAGTTATAAGTTTATTTTACTTTCCACAAAGCAAAATCAGCAGGATTTTGCTTTCTTGAATCTACAGCAACCCTCTGTCCTGGTTGATTGTCCTGCAATCTCCTACCAGACAATTGGCCATATGCGGGATATTTGTCAACAGAGAAATAGACGTCACCATCAACACTGTAGGCAAAACCATTGACAAGAATCTGTTCAAAAAGAAAAGTATGAGCCTTCTTGAGCTAAAGTGTGTTGCTAAACCAGAAGTAAAAGTCAAGTATTTCTTTCTGTAGTATAACCTCCTAAAACTTCCTCATTGAATATTTTACAGGAATCATTTGAATGATTAAAAACTACTTTTTATATGTGTAAATAATGCCATAGAATGTCATTTTAATAAATTCCCCTTTCAATCTGACATAAAACATATGCATAGTGTAAAGCACAAAACTAGATTTAAACAAGCCTACAATTATAAAATTAGTCATTAGACATGGATACTTCAAATAGAAAATTAGGCCAAAAGTTATGTCAAAAAAAAAATAATAATAATAAATCTTATTTGCCAAGAAAAAAATACTAAGGCCTCGTCTAATAATGCTTATCAGTTACCTTGCTTTTAAATAACCAAACACAACTCTGACTATTCCTTACCTAACATCATAACACAAATAATATCAAATAAAGCTAAAGACATTAGTAAGTTTGTTGGAAACTGAAGTACACAGTGTAGGTGTAATATAAGCCCAACTGGAATAAATAAAGAACATCCCACTGCTCTAGTGCAAAAATATATTAAATCAAGAACAGTGGCAATAAAGTAACACAAACTTACCTGCTGAATCATATCTATAATTTGGTTCATATGAGTTGAGACACGTGGCTCCACAGTAGGCGGCAAGCAATGAAGAAGAGCCATATCAGACTGAAATTCAGCACAATAGCGGTTGCTCAAAGTCAGGGGATCCTCCCCCAACTCATTTGCTCTAGCAATAATCTACAGAATTCCAAAAGTGCAGAACTCAGGTTTCCTGTCATACATATGCAAGATAGTTGGTATAGAAGGTTGACTATGTAAAATATTAATAAATAGTGTAGCCTCTATAAGAGGAATGACCAAGCTGTTCATGTAACATAAATCAAGTCCAATGCATCCCAAGAATCAATATAGAAAACAACTTCCGAAAAGGAAATAAAGGGCCATGCATGTTCACTGCAAGGCAGTGACTTCTCAAAGAACAAAATGGTATTGAACATGCATGCTAAAATATATATGAAATGATACTCTGTGTTTCCAAGAAGCTTCAAAATAAAAAAGTATGGATGTTCATATTACAGTATAATACATAGCTAGACAATATGATGATGAAAACGTAGGAAAAATCACCAAAATATTACTTGATCAAACAATGATACTCTATGTACATTTTATATGAAGATTCATGTTTTTGTAAGGATTTATGTTGCAAGCAAAAATATTTGTTACGCCAGCTATCAACTGAGGGATGTGCATGAAAAGAATAGACATTCCTATAAACTACACACATTATATAGTGACCAAGAAAACTACAATATTTTATCACTTTTTCAAGAAAAACATTATCTAATGTGGCCGATATCCGTAGCATGAGCCCTCCAGTTAAGGCCATTTGAATAATCAAAATGCTCTTCTTTTGTAGGAAATGCATTTTGACTATGGGTAATTTCAAGACTAAGGTGTTGATTAGAATATCTCTGAAATTAAAAGAAATTGCCAAAAATGTGTTCAAATAAATTAGTGAGGTATTGTTCACAAGGAAAGAAAAGGAATGAAAATAGCATGGTTCAAAGCAAAATTAGGACAGAATAAATGGGTGAACCTAATAATCCTGATAATCATGCAAATTTAACCAGAGAAAAGGTATAAAAAGTTATCATATGTATGCAAAAGAAGTCAGTAGAATTTTTGAAGCATGCTAAGTTTACACATCATGTATATCAATATAAACACTACAATTTGTGTTGGTGTCCAAAGCTACAAACTGAGGTGCTTAGAGTCCTTTAGTTTTGATGATTACAATCATTTTGATAATAATATCTGTGTTTAAGTGTTTCATGAATTTTTTACGACATTTGAAGAACTTCAATATATTTGCTCACACAACATGGAAGACATCAAGTATGGGAGAAGCATTTGTACAATAAAGGTTTATGGCAACATGAACCACAGAACTCAAGACATTATGAAAAAGAGGATCAACTTATTTTGTATATTATATACAATGAAAAGCACTTTTTTGAATGTGTTCAATATACGTCATGCTCATAGATAATCCAACAACAACAATAAGCCTTTATCCACTACATGGGGTTGGGTACATGAATTATTTTTCTCCAATGTGTCCCATTAAGTGTCATAATCTCATTTAATCCTAAATTCCTAATAAATTAAGATCTTTTCATACATACTAACCAAGTCTTTTTAGGTATACCTCTATCTTTCTTATCATAGGTCAAATCTAATATATCTCCTCTCCTAATTGGGTTGTCGAACAACAGGCGTTTAATGTAACTAACCCATCTAAGGTGACTCTCTAAAAAATTTTTAGGGAGGGCAAATGACTAATTTGAAATCTCATATAGAAATCAACTTGAATGGTTCCAAATGAGTATTTTTCAAATTCTTGGCTATCTCTAACATTCTATTCAAGTATGAGACTTGTAAATGCTTCATTTTTGCCTTTCTCTAAGCGTAAAACCAAAAAAAAAAAGTCTAGCTACAACTTGAACTAAGCAATTCTTGTAAAATCTCTCTGCAGTCCAAACATTCATGCATTTCCTTTGGTATCCTTGGTTCATAAATGAGTAAATCTCTAAAAAGAGCCTTTTCAAAGAGCATTTTGCATTCAAGTGATATAAAAAGGGCTCTAAGAGATCAGAAGTAATGTATATAAAAGAGAAAAAGATCATCATTAACTAAATCATTAAATTTCAAGCTATTATCTAAAGGTGTAAGTGAGTCAAACAAACTCGAGATCAACTCGATAAATAACTCATAAGCCGAGCTCAATGAGCTAACAAGCTAAACTCAAGCTAGCCCTAACTCGATTCATTAGCTCACGAGCTAGCTCTTTAATAAATATTAATATAAAATATACTTAATATATATTAAAATTTAATAGTTTAAGTATATAATTATTGAAAATATTTAAAAATTACATCTCATTCTCTTATATCAAGTAATTTATTATTATTTTACTTAAAGTTTCTAAATTTTTTATCTTTTTATCATAATAATTATTTGAATCATTATTATCTCTTTCAAACTAAATGAGCCGGCTTGAACTCACAAAAAAAGCTAGAGCTCGAGCTCGAACTCGATAAATTAATCAAACTCAAGCTAAGGGAAACTCAAGCTCGGCTCGTCTCATTTACACCCCTACTCTTATCTCTTATCAATTTACTATTTTGTTCTTATTTTACTTACATTTATATTATTTTCTAATTGGGGAAAGCCCTTAATTTGTGAGGGCTTAAATATCCTTGACTTAGAATTAGGTTGTATGGCTTGAGAGTTGCAAGAAAAGTCTTAATCTAGTGAAATCATGTAAGTTTTGGAAATCCTAACAAGGGTTTTGCTATTAGTTGATGTAGATAGATGGGCCAAACCACTTGAAATTTGTGGTGTGCTTTATTTCTTACTACTTTGTTTATTTTATTTAGTTGTTTATCAAGAGCATAAATTTTAAATTTTCAATCATCACACAATTTACCCACCATCTTATGTGCATTCAATCTTATCAATTTGAAATATCTATCTAAAGGCTTAGCAAGTTCCAAGTTATGCAATAAAATTGTGATAAAAAAATACCAAAACAAAATTAAAATTAAAATAAAATTTTCATATAAAAAATTCATTTTATGTCCCATAGTTTGGCCAAAATTGTCACTGAACCATCCACATCTAAATGCCTCAATTTTTTCAGCATTTACAACACCAAAATTACTTCTACAAAACGAACTCTACTTCACAATGATTGGGACAAAAACCTCCATCCTCCATCAATGTAACTATCACAAATTTCGTTTTCCTCACATAATGTGTCCACCAACCACATATGCCACCACGACTAGTGTTGCCTTGCTATCCTCCACACTATTATACCTTGTCCTCCTCAAAGTCCAGCATGGTTATCAATGTATGGTACACTTAGTGAACAATTTTTCATACAAATTACTAAGCTCAAAGCCCATATCCACCACAAATTCAACAATAAAAAACTCCTAGCTTAAACCAACCACTTATCCCATCACCAATACCAATGCTCTACCATACTTTGCATCACTATACCTTCTTCCACTTCCTTTTTAATGTGCAAACTTTACTAACATTCCTCTAATACAAGTTTCTCATCAATTGTTATAGTTCACATGGAGAACAACCTGACTTAGTAATAACAATGGTAAAAAAAGAACTTAATTAATGATTTAAACAATAATTTATAAATACTAAAGGGATCAAATAGCTAAAACAAACAAAGATAAATTCAAAAACAAATATCCTAGAAGTAATATTATCTCTAACAAATAAGAAATGCTCAAAAAGCGAGAATGATTAAAAAATGATAATTCATAAACTAACCTGAAGCGGTTGGTTTAAGGCTAGTCATGATAATGATGATAATTATTAAATATAAGTTCTACCCAACTAAGTTATCAACTAATATCATGAAAGGCAAGACAAAACACCCATTTATATTAAAGTTGATGGGTAATTAAAAAGTTAAGCTAATAGTCCATTTATATTATAAATATGAATGGCATTAATATCATTAGCCTTATCATAAGCATTTGGAGTTTTTCCTTCTAAATCCTTATTCTCCAATCATTTATCTTGAATTTTATAACAAGTGTTAAATCCATTAAGCGCAACTTTTATCCATGTTACTTCAGTCTTTCATTTTCCCTTGTAAATCATTCTACAATAAGCTCATATACTCATCCAAATGGTGAATCTTCTTCCCTTCATTGCATAATCCCAAAGCACCTAGACGTATGCTCTACATATCATAATATAAATAGGTGTTGCTATCATTATCCCTATAATACAAGAATGTCATTAATAGCATATTTTAATGCATCATCAATTTCTTAAATTACATGGGATCTTTACAACAACAATACTTTCACACAATTAAAACTCCATAATTCTAAACACTTTTAGAATTATGACAAAAATCTATTTGCCAAATAATAGATACAATCAAGACAGTAAAAGTAAAAAGAAATACCTGATACATAGAAAAAACAACTATAAGGAAGGCATGTCATCTCAAGTATATTCTCTTTTTTCTTCACCTCTTAACTGTTTTATAAAACATCTTTCAACAATATCGAAGGATCACACATCTTTATCATAATTTTAACATCTACGACGAAAATATAAGGAAATCACGACTAAAGGCTTGATCAAAAACTTTAAAGTGCATTCTACATTATAGTATTTCTTAAAGAGATTAGGGAACATTTATGCTAAACTCTTTCCACAACATAAACCAATAAAGAGGAGAATAAAGCATCAAATCTATATGTTAGACAAACAAATGCATACAAGTTCGAAGGATGAATACGCAACGGCAAGAATATCTTGACAGGAATCATTAAAGATAAAAAAAAAAATTCTTTGTCATCAACATCAGTGAAGTTCCTCACATAAATGACTTCATATTTTAAATGCTTCAAATAACTGCCAAATGAGTTCAAGACATTGAATAAATTAATCCATCACTAAAAAATGATTAAGATTTATATTGCAACTGCATTGAAACATATCCTCGCCAGTAGTATGAAAAAAAAAATGTCATAATGGCTTTCAAAAGACAGCGAAAGTAAGGTCATTGCTTAATTTTTAAAGACTGGAGCTATACAGGCTGGAAGTGCTGATTGTAAATTTTGTTGAATGGGTCGCAATTACACAATTATCTTTTCTGTAATCATAGATAACAATCATTGGTTAAAAAAGGAACTTTTGCGTTAAGTTTAGCCTCCCAATTTCATTCTATATAGCATTATGAATTTAGAAAAAGAAATGCTCTTCAATCATTTAAGAGCACATTTTCAACATCATCTCTATGAAAGCACTCCAAAAAATGATATGATTTTGGCCCATCACCTTCTCAAATACTCCACAGTCCTACTCAACTCCTCTTTTATTTAATATGAACACTATATCTCAAACTCATAAATTCATCATTTTGTCAACACATTAACGCCACCTTGCTAAGATAAACGGCCTAAAGAAGATGCGGATAATGTTTAGATTAAGGTAACTGTTTGGGTGGCGAAATTTTGTTGATCTAATAATGCTATAGAATCCAAATCTGACTGCCGAAAATGAGTGGATATCAGCCTCTGTCATTTTTAGAGTTCTGAGTGGCGATTTCATTCAAACAATGAAATTCGGATGAAAGATACATTTCAGATTCAATAAACTCAGCAGCATTACACTTATTGAATTTGTGGGTGGAGTTGCACTGTTCTTAATGTAAACCTTCCTAAAAAAATGTGCTACCACATAAACCAGGACAAAGACAGAAATGTGAAATCAAAATCAGAGATATACATCCACAGAATTATGAAAATTAAATTTCATCCAAACCCCACCGATACAGCACATCGAAGACGACAGAGACACGGGCGTGGCCGATGTGGCTCAGATCGTAGGCAGTGATGCCGCAAACGTACATCCCCACCTTGCCTTCCACTTTCGGCCGGAAGGGTTCCTTGCTCTTCGTCAATGTGTTGTGGAGGTGGAAAACAGTTGAAGTCGCCGCATCGGTGGAGGCTACGTAGGATGTGGAGGGAGGAGAGGAAGAGCAGAAACATGATGAGATAGAGGGGACGGATTTTCTTTTGAGGAGAGAGAACGGAAGAGGGTACTGTCGCTGTGCGAAATAGAGAGAGCGTGAGACCGACGGCGAGAGAAGAAAGGAGCACCGCAGCCACGACGCCCTGGCGTGGGCCATGGGTGCCTGCTTGGTGTACTGAGGGGGACGAGGTGGCCTGCGGCTGAGGTGATAGAGAGAGAATATGGGATAAAAATTGCGTTAGGCTATCCTATAATGGAGAAAATAATACGCAGAGAGTTCCGACGTAGCTTTAGGTCCGATCCAATATTAAAATATAATTTTTATTACCGTAGTGCTGACTTAACTGTCGTTAACGTTAATCCGATCCGACTCGACCCGGCTCATTAAAATAGTAAGGAAAAAAATATTATAGACAACATTTCAGATTTCGAGCCGAGAAAATTTTAGGTATTTTTATTTTGTATAAAGATTTTTCTCAGCTCTCTCTTCTGATGTGCGTCCGACCTTCCTCTCAGAGATTTGCTAAATCTTGAATATTAAAAATTAAGGTATTATAGGAGACTCCATGAGATATTTCTTCCTGCATTCTTAAACTTTAAAGATTTTAGGGTTTTCAGTTATTCTTCGTCAAATAGAATTTGAGTTCTTTAAAGGAAAAGAAACTTTTGATTTTTTGAGATATTTTGTATGTGTCTTTCTATCTTTAGGAAAATTCTTTCGACACCAATTTCATTTCAAAATTTTTGGGTTGACCAAAAATTTTTCGTTGTTGAATAAATTGACGAAAATTTTTTGGTTGTTGACCTCCAACGAAATTATTTGGTTTTGACCCTTCAATCTCATCAACGAAATCAACGAAATCAACCCAAAATTGACTTTCAAATTTGGTCATTTCATCAATCTAATTTGTTGATTGACCCGTTCCAAACCAGTAGTTGGTCAACTTTATTCGGTCGGTCATTTGGTACCCAAATTGATGACTACACTAACTCATGAAGGTACACGTCATTTTTTTTCAAAATTTTCAATTGTGGAGCTTGTCATATGTTTAGTATATCTCATTGTAAGAGGTTTGGAGATGTTTCATGAAGAATTTGATAATTTTGGAATTTATTTGTATGTGTAATCTCATGAGAAGCCAATTTTCAAAATTTTAATTATGGGACTTGTCATATGTTTAGTATATCCCATTGTAAGATGTTTGGAGATGTTTCATGAAGAATTTGATGAGTTTTAGGGATGTTTTGCATAGGTACTCTCTATGCTTTCATGAGAGTACACCTTATTTTTTTCAAAATTTTTAACTATAGACTTATCATATGTATAGCATATCCTATTGTAAAATGTTTGGAGATGTTTCATTAAAAAATTGGTGATTTTTTTATTTTGCATGTACTCTATATTCTCATGAGTCGCATTATTTTTCTTTTCAATTGTGAGGCTTGTCATATGATTACCATAACCTATTGTAAGATGTTTGGAGATGTTTCATGAAGAATTTGCTAGTTTTAAGAGCTATTTTGTATGTATACTCTCTATACTCTCATGAGAGTACACCTTATTTTTTTCAATTTTTTAATTATGTGGCTTATCATATATTTATTATAACCTAATGTAAGATGTTTGAAGATATTTTATGAAGAATTTGGTGATTTTTGTAGTTAATTTGTATGTATACTCTCTATTCTCTGAAGTACATTTTTCAATTTTTTAACTATGTGGCTTGTCATATGTTTAGTATATCCCATTAGAAGATGTTTGAAGATGTTTCATGAAGAATTTATTAATTTTTGGGGCTATTTTGCATGTATACTCTCTATACTCCCATGATGGTATACCTCATTTTTTTCAAAAATTTTAACTGTGGGGCTTGTCATTTGTTTACCATAACCTATTGTAAGATGTTTGGAGATATTTCATGAAAAATTTGCTAGTTTTTGGAGCTATTTTGCATATGTACTCTCTGTACTCTCATGAGGGTACACCCCATTTTTTATAAAATTTCAACTATGAAGCTTGTCATATGTTTAATATATCCAATTGAAAGATGTATGGAGATGTTTCATGAAGAATTTGTTGATTTTATGAGCTCTTTTGCATGTATATTCTATGTACTCTCATGAGATTACACCTTATTTTTCTAAAATTTTTAATTGTGGGGCTTGTCATATGTTTACTATATCCTATTATAAGATGTTTGGAGATGTTGCATGAATAATTTATTAGTTTTTGAAGCTATTTTACATGTAAAATCTCTGTACTCTCATGAGGGTATATCTTATTATTCTAGTTTTTTCAACTGTGGAGCTTGTCACAAGTTTACCATAACCTATTGTAAGATGTTTGGAGATATTTTGTGAAGAATTTGTTAATTTTTGGAGTTGTTGCATGTGTACTCATACTCTCATGAGGTACACCCATTTTTCTAAAATTTTAACATCATATATTTATATCCTATTGTAAGCTATTTGGAGATGTTCCATGAAGAATTTGCTGATTTTTTGGGTTATTTTGCATGTGTAATCTATGTTCTCATGAGGGTACACTCCATTTTTCTAAAATTTTTAATTATGGAGCTTATCATATGTTTATTATATCCTATTATAAGATGTTTGGAGATGTTTCATGAATAATTTACTAATTTTTAAAACTATTTTGCATGTGTACTCTATGTACTCTCAAGAGTACACCTTATTTTTTTTAGATTTTAATTGTGGGGCTTGTCACCTGTTTATCATAATTTATTATAAGATGTTTGGAGATGTTTCATGAAGAATTTATTAATTTTTGGAGCTGTTTTGTATGTGTACTCTCTGTACTCTCATGAAGGTATACCCTATTTTTCAAAATTTTCAACTATGGGACTTGTCATATGTTTAGTATATCCCATTGTAAGATCTTTGGAGATATTTTATGAAGAATTTTTTGATTTTTGGGACTATTTTGCATGTGTACTCTTTGTACCCTCATGAGGGTACACTTCATTTTTTTCAAAATTTTTAACTATGAGGCTTGTCATATGTTTAGCATATCATATTGTAAGATGTTTGGAGATGTTTCATGAAGAATTTGCTAGTTTTAGAAGTTATTTTTCATGTGTGCTCTATGTACTCTTATGAGGGTACACCCCATTTTTTTAATTTTTTTTTTAACTATAAGGCTTGTCATATATTTAGTATATCTTATTGTAAGATGTTTGGAGATATTTCATGAAGAATTTCTTAGTTTTTGGTGATATTTTACATGTGTACTATATGTACTCTCATGAGGGTATACCTCATTTTTCTAAAATTTTCAATTGTGGGGCTTGTCATATGTTTATTATATCCCATTGTAAGCTGTTTAATGATGTTTCATAAAGAATTTGCTAGTTTATGGAGTTATTTTGCATGTGTACTCTTTGTACCCTCATAAGAGTATACCTTATTTTCTCAAGTTTTTTTTTGATATTCTACCCTTTCTGGAGATAATATGTGTAATAGATTCCATTATAAGCTGTTTGGAGTCTGATTGGTTAGTTTTTGGATCAATTTTGTATCTATAGTCTCTGTACTTTCATGAGAGTACACCCCATTTTCTCATTTTCTTTCAACTACTTTACCCTGTTTGGAGATAATATATTTAGTAGATGCCTTTTCAGATTTTGGAGGTCTTGGTGAGTTTTGCTATTTTGTGTACTCTTCTATGAGTACATCTCATTTTAGCATTTTTTTAAACTATTTTACCTTAATTGGAGATAATATGTTTAGTAGATGCCATTATTAGTGAGATGCTTGGTTTTGGATTTTGCATATGTACTCTCTATACTCTCATGAGAGTACATCTAATTTTCTTTTTTTTCAGCTATTTTAACCTGTTTGGAGATATATGTTTAATAGATGCTTTTACAAGCTGTTTGGAGGCTGTTTGGTGAGTTTTTTATGTTGTTTTGCATCTGTACTCTATGTACTCTTATGAGAGTACACTTCATTTTCCCATTTTCTTTCAACTATTTTATCATGTTTAGAGATAATATGTTTAGTATATGCCATTATAAGCTGTTTGGAGGCTGATTGGTTGGCTTTTGGATCATTTTTGCATTTCTACTCTCTGTATTTTCATGAGAGCACACCCCATTTTCTCATTTTCCTTTAACTATTTTACCCTGTTTGGAGATAATATGTTCAGTAGATGCCTTTACAAGCTGTTTGGAGTCTGATTGGTTAATTTTTACATCAATTTGGCATTTGTACTCTCTCTACTCTCATGAGAGTACACCCTCATTTTCTCATTTTTTTTAATTATTTTACCCTGTTTGAAGATAATATGTTTAGTAGATGCCTTTATTATATATTTGGAGGCTGCTTTATGAGTTTTTGGGGCTATTTTATATCTATACTCTTAGTACTCTCATGAGAGTACACCCGATTTTCTCAATTTTTTTAGCTATTTTACTCTGTTTAGAGATAATATGTTTAATATATGCCATTACAAGCTGTTTGGAGGCTGATTGATTAGTTTTTGGATTAATTTTGTATATGTACTCTCTATACTCTCATTAGAGTACACCCCATTTTTCTAAAATTTTTAACTGTGGGTCTTGTCATATGTTTACTATATCCCATTGTAAGCTGTTTGAAGATGTTTCATGAAGAATTTGTTAGTTTTTGGGCTATTTTGTATGTGTACTCTCTATACTCTCATGAGGGTATATCCCATTTTTTAAAAATTTCAACTGGGAGACTTGTTATATGTTTACCATATCCTACTCTAAGATCTTTGGAGATATTTCATAAAAAATTTGTTAGTTTTTGGAGTTATTTTGTATGTGTACTTTCTATACTCTCCTAGGGTACATCTTATTTTTTAAATTTTTTCAATAGTAGGGCTTGTCACATGTTTACCATAACCTTTTGTAAGATGTTTGGAGATGTTTCATGAAGAATTTGCTGGTTTTAGGAGTTGTTTGCATGTGTACTCTCCTCATTATGAGATAATATTCTCATTAATTCATTTTCATTTTGAAGTTTAAAATGCGGAAAAGGATAACTTCAGGATCTGCCAACCAACATTAGAGAGTAGTGTTTGATACTATTTCAGAACGCTTTACTGATGAAATTCTTGACATTTTAAGAAGGGTACATTTGCATCAATTCATTAGAATGCATGGAATTCAGTAAGATTTAGCTGTCATCACTTCAATTATGTCTTGCTGGAATATAGAAAAGCATGCATTCTATTTTGGTGGCTAATGCATTCCTTTCACCCCCAATGAAGTTGCATTAATTGTAGGGATGTCAAACAGAGGGGAGAAGGTCATGTGATAGAAATCCTCACTTCTGAAGTTCAACTCAGTGGATTTTAAGAATAAAATTGAGAAGTTGGATTGCTCGTTATTTTGACACAATTTGTAGGTTATACATATGATTTTTAGTTTCAAATCTTTTTATATATATCATAATTATAGAGTGGCATCAGAATTGATAGCCTATACCCACGACATAGAGAGATATGTTGATTATAATTGGCCAGAAGCCATCTGGAGCTTCCTGGTTTCATAATTTGATGGTATTACATAAAAATTTTTGACACAAAAGGCACCCGGGTACATGAGTGACTTTTTCACTCTTCTAATGGTATATTTTACATCTTCGGATTTATATTATTTTATGCATTGAAGTTAAGTTATGTAAATCTTCATTGTAGATCTGGGCGGTAAGCTCATAAAAATCATAAGGCCACCCATTCTTTATGTAAAACCACGTATGTTACGATGGCAAAAATAAAGTTTGTAGATGATTCCTTCAGTGGTTTGGAAGGACACCAGGTGACGCGAAATAAATTGGCTTCATTTACCTCAGAATGTATTTATTCATATTATAAATCATCATATTTTCTTATTGTTGTAACATAAGTTTGCCTTTCATTTGAGGACATATTAGAGGAGGGGCGACTCCTTGAAGCGTTACTTATCCCAAATAACCCTTATCGAGCCCTATAGCAGCCCCATTCCAAGTCCAAGGAGTCGAGCCCAGTGTGAATCTTCATATGTCTCTCCTCAATATTCTCCTCCTTCCAATGTATATCAGTGCTCATCTACAGTACCCATCTACAAAGCTTTAGAGAAGATACTTTCGGGTTTAGAAAGGAAAGAGTATCATTTTTTTGAAGCATCAATAAGCGAGAGAATCGATGGTATTGATTTAAATGCAATTGAGGCGTGGTTCTGGATAGAAGGGTCTTAGCAAGAAGCTCATGGAGGCTCTCGAGGAAGCTCCCAGGAGGCTACCACAGGGTGGAGGCTACCATGGGGAAGCTCTATGGAGGCTACCACGGGAAGCTCATGTGGAGGCACCACATGAGAAGGAGGCTTCTAAGCGGAAGATGTTACCTCCTTTCTTGAAATTGAACATGGTGTGAAGGCTAGGCAGCTGAGGAAAAAAAAAGTTGTATTCTCCCCATTCAACAAACATACCAGAAGTCATGTAGCAAAATAACTCTTGTTATTGTTGCTACTCAGGATGTACAAATAGTAGATGAGGTATTACTTTACTTTCCTTTTAGTTTAATATAAAAAAAGTTGATTTCAATAATTTTTTATGTAGGTTAACAAAGATGTTCCAATATCGGTGGATGAACCAACGATTCGTGTAGTAGTTAAAGCATCGCGAGGTATTCTTCATCTTAGAAGATTGACTTTAATTCACGATCTATCCTTAAACCTTATTAATTTTGCTGACCGGTGATGCACATGATATTGTTAACTTCTCATCAAGAGATGTCCTGCCCAAGCCAATGTTGTAGCTCATTGACACCTCGTGCTCCCAATTCAAGGACAAGTAAGTCATTGCTTAGTTTATCTCATTCTATATACATAAAATCACCTTTTCATTTAGTAATGCTCACATTCTCATGCTTCTCACATGCAGGAGTGATAGCATATTCTCGACTAACAATATCATTATTGCGAGAGTATAAATTGATGAGTTGCTAATATATTAGTATCTGTCATATGCACACGTTGATGCCTTCACCTTTTTACTGGTCGAGAAGTATACTATATGCCCTAGGCTATATGTCCCCTATCTGTATGTCTCATGCCTACACTGGGTGAGTTAGTGCATGAAATTTTGCTATCTGATCCTTCCAAAGTTTTTTGTGGTTAAGTTACTAATTATAAACTTTTTCTTGAATTCTTGCAGAGTTATGCTAAATATGGCTTACCAAAAGAAAGCAAAATATTCATCCAGCATGTTAATGCAGATAGTATTTCAAGGGCTGATTTACTCATACTTCCAGTTATCAATAATCAGCATTGGACACTACTGATGGGGCATATTAAGAAAAGGGCTTGGTATTTTTATGATTCATTGCCAAACCCAACTCATAAGGCCATTCTTCCTGATATTGTATGAATTCTCATTTTTTAGTTAGGTCTCAAGTGCATACTACTGTGCCTCTTGACCTTTATTTTTTACTCTTTAGATCAAATTACTCATCAAGATCTTGGCCGATTTTGAAGCTGTCGAATCAGTGATCGGTGGTCTACAGTCAACAAAATAGTGTTGTGGGATGTTTGTGTGCAAATACATGGAGGCGTGATGACAAACCTCCAAATGGGCTAACCACCAAGATTGGCCAAAATGAATTACTTGGTGAGTTTGCTTATGCTATTTTTTATTTAGGGATGAAATAACTGAGTTATAAAATGTTGAATAGAAGAAGTTTGTTGTGCATATGAATGCAGTGTTTAAAAATCTAACTATGTGGTGGCTTTTTGGAGCTATTTTGAATGTGTACTCTCTATAATCTCATGAGAGTATACCCCATTTTTTTAGTTTTTTTAGCTATTCTTCCCTTTCTTTCATTCATATGTTTAGTAGATGCCATTATAAGTTATTTGGAGTCTACTTGGTGGGGTTTTTTTGATCAGTTTTGAATGTGTACTCTCTGTACTCTCAGGAGGGTGCATCCTATTTTCCCAAATTTATTTAGATATTCTACCCTTTCTTTCAGTTATATGTTTGGTAGACTCTTGGGGGTGCTTGATGGTTTCTATCGGTTGCATATGTACTCTTTGTACCCTCATGAGAGTACACCCCATTTTCTCATATTTTAGATATTCTACCCTTTCTAAAATATGTGTAGTAGATGCCATTATAAGCTATTTGGAGTCTAATTGGTTAGTTTTTGATAGGGGTGTGGATTATTTGGTTTTAACCAAAAAACCAAATTGAACCAAAGTTTTTGAGTAATTTGGTTGGATTTTGAACTTAGTAATTTGGATTTTGGTTTTAATTAATGAAAATATTGGTTTTTGGGTGTTGGATAAGTTTGTTAAATAAAATTTTGGATGGAACTAAATAAATCAAAGTAATTATATATAATATGATGTTATTAATATATGTATAATAGGCTTATCTACTATACACTTATTTTTTATTTATTTTTAAATACTTAGTAGGTGCTTTTTTGGAGGACCATTATCCAATTTTCTAAAATATTTTAGCCTCATAATATGGTAATATGGTTCCATCAACTTTTAAGTTCAAAATATCATTCGAGTAAGTAAAAATTAGTTTTAAATATTTTTTTATCATGCATAGTTAATTATTTTGATTATATTTATATTATTTTCTTATTCTGTTCATTATTATACAATAAAAATTATAAATAATTTTGAAATATAATAATTTTGGTTTTTACCAAACAAAATAATCAAACCAAATTATTATTATTTGTTTGATTTTTTTTTATTTGATTTTGGTTCAATATTTTGGGAATCCAAAACCAATCAATTTTTTATCATCCAATCCATCCAAATCAACCAAACACACACCCCTAATTTTTGGATCATATTTTACATCTGTACTCTTTGTACACTCATGAGAGTACATCCCATTTCTCAAATTTTTCTAGATATTCTACCCTTTTTGGAGATAATATGTGTAGTATATGTCATTATAAGCTATTTGGAGTCTGATTGGTTAATTTTTGGATTAATTTTATATCTGTACTCTCTGTACTCTCATGAGAGTACACCCCATTTTCTCATTTTCTTTCAACTATTTTACCATATTTGGAGAAAATATGTTTAGTAAATGCCTTTACAAGTTTTTGGAGGCTGCCAGGTGAGTTTTTGGGGCTATTTTATTATTTTACTCTCTATGCTCTCATGAGAGTACACCTCATTTTATTTTTTCAACTATTTTATCATGTTTGGAGATGATATGTTTAGTAGATACCATTATAAGCTATTTGGAGGCTGATTGCTTGGTTTTTGGATCATTTTGCATCTACTCTATGTACTCTCATGAGAGTACACCTCATTTTCTCATTTTTTTCATCTATTTTAACTTGTTTGGAGATAATATGTTTAGTATATATCATTACAAGCTGTTTGGAGGCTGCTTGGTGGGGTTTTAGTGTTATTTTGCATCTGTACTATTTGTACTCTCATGAGAGTACACCCCATTTTTTTTATTTTCTTTCAATTATTTTATCTTGTTTGGAGATAATATGTGTAGTATATGCCATTATAAGCTATTTGGAGTCTGATTGGTTAGTTTTTGGATCCATTTTGTATCTGTATTCTCTGTACTCTCATGAGAGTACACCCAATTTTCTCATTTTCTTTCAGCTATTTTACCCTGTTTGAAGATAATATGTTTAGTAGATGCCTTTACAAGCTACTTGGAGGCTGCTTGATGGGTTTTTGGGGTTATTTTGCATTTGTACTCTTTGTACTCTCATGAGAGTACACCCAATTTTTTCATTTTTTTCAGCTATTTTATCCTGTTTGGAGATAATATGTTTAATAAATGTCATTACAAGCTATTTGAAGGCTGATTGGTTGGTTTTTTGATTAGTTTTGCATATGTACTCTCTGTACTCTCATAAGAGTACACCTCATTTTCTCATTTTATTTCAACTATTTTATCCGTTTGGAGATAATATGTTAGTAGATACGTTTATTATATGTTTGGAGGCTGCTTGGTGATTTTTGGGGGCTATTTTGCATATATACTCTCTGTAGTCTCATGACAGTACACCCCATTTTCTCATTTTTTTTAACTATTTTACCCTGTTTGGAGATAATATGTTTAATAGATGCCATTAGAAGCTGTTTGGAGACTGATTGGTTGGTTTTTAGATCAGTTTTGCATTTGTACTCTCTGTACTCTCATGAGATTACACACCATTTTTTTTCAGCCATTTTACCTTGTTTGGAGATAATATGTTTAGTTGATGCCTTTACAAGCTATTTAGAGGCTCTTGGTGGGTTTTTGGTGTTATTTTGCATATGTACTCTCATGAGAGTACACCCATTTTCTCATTTTTTTCAACTATTTACCCTATTTGAGATAATATGTTTAGTAGATGCCATTATAAGCTTTCTGGAGGATGATTGCTTGGTTTTAGGATAAGTTTTGCATTAGTACTCTTTGTACTCTCATGAGAGTACACCTATTTTTCGTTTTTTCAGATATTCTACCCTTTTTGAAGATAATATGTTTAGTAGATGCCATTATAAGCTATTTGGAGGTTGCTTGGTGGGTTTTTAGATTTGTTTTGCGTATGTACTCTCTGTGCTCTCATGAGAGTATATCTCATTTTCTTATAATTCCAAAATTCATTATCACTAAAATTATAAAAAAGATATTATTACTCTGTTTTCAATTTTTTAAATAATTGGGATGTGAATTTGTTGTTATTTGGATTTTAAGCTTTACAAGCTCATAGATTTAGGATCATTAGAACGTTTATTTTTATTTTATTTGGTGCGATTATAATTTGAAATAAAATAATTTTGACATAGTAAAAATGTATTTAAAGTTTTAATAAATATTAAATAAATTAATTTTATACAATAATGATGTATAACAATGATCGAAGGTAAAATAGTTATTTCTAAAAATATTTTGACTTATCTTAAATAAGTAAAAAAATATAGGAATTGAAAATTTTATATAAATTTGAGTAGTTCTCTACTAAAATAGGTAAGTCTCAATCCTTTCAAAATAATTCAGATCCAAACTTAAAATCATTCCTATAATGCTTTATAAAATACGTGCATGATAAGAGCACTGCCATTTACTCAAAATACTTTGGATCCAAACTTAAAATCATTCCGATCATGCTTTATAAAATACGTGTGTGATAAGAGCACTTCCATTTACTCCAAATAATTAGGATCCAAACTTAAAATCATGCTTTATTTTATTATCTTTTCACTTTTTTTTAAAATGGAAAATAGTATAACAGCACTACCATTTACCAAAAGCTCAATGTCACAGTCTAATATATTCTAATAATTTATTGAATATTATTTATTATTTTGCTGAAAGAAGTAAAATATAGTTAAAAGTTTTATAAAAATTAAGAAAATTCTCTTTTAAACTTAATTGTGTTATTAATTTCAGTATTTTTTTTATTTTTTTATTCCCTAAATAATGAAAATTTTATAAGAATTAAGAAAATTCTTGTATAGTGATAAGCTATTCGAAGGCTGCTTTGTGGATTATCGGAGCAGCTTCGCATGTATACTCTCATACTCTCATGAGAGTACACACCATTTTGTCAATTTTTTTTAGATATTCTACCCTGTTTGGGGATAAAATATTTAGTAGATGTCATTGTAAGCAGTTTGGGGGCTTCTTGGTATGTTTTTGAAGCTGTTTTGAATATGTACTCTCTATACTCTTATGAGAGTACACCATATTTTCTTAGTTTTTTTCAGCATTTCTACTAATTCTTTTATTCATATGTTTAGTAGATGTCATTACAAGCGGTTTGAAGGCTGCTTAGTGGATTTTTGGAGCTGCTTTATATGTGTAATCTCTATACTCTCATGAGAGTATACCCCATTTTCTCCATTTCTTTCAGATGTTCTACCCTATTTAGAGATAAAATATTTAGTAGATACAAATGTATGCTGTTGGGAGGCTTTTTGCTAGTTTCTGGAGCTATTTTCCATGTGTACTCTCTGTACTATCATGAGAGTACACCTTATTTTCTCAGTTTTTTCAGCTATTCTACCCATTCTTTCATTCATATGTTGAGTAGATACCATTACAAGCTATTTAGAGGCTGCTTGGTGGAATTTCGGAGCTACTTTGCATGTGTACTCTCTGTACTCTCATGAGAGTACACCCCATTTTTTTAATTTTTTTTAGATATTCTCTCCTATTTGGAGATAAAATATTCAGTAAATTTTGGTAATATAACCAAGACTTTATTGAGGGAAATTTTCAGTGATTTAAAGTACAAAATATCAACATCCATTAAAAACATAAGCATCATAAGTCAAAGTACAAAGATTACCTTCAAGCACAACATAGTAACTACTAATTGACACACTTTCAGTCAAATTAACATTAAAATATATACGGTAAAATATCACATGACAACTAAATGATATCATGCATTAAAATATTTCCATGTAATGATATCCATCATCAGCTTAGTGTACCCTTCAACCGACTGACTGATTATTGAGCTTGAGTTAAATTCTTAAAATAGAACATCGTATCAGTTACTGATATCTAAAAGCATGAATGAAGGGTTTTCCATGCATACCTCTAAAAAGCACTCTAGCATAATAAAAAGGTGTTGCAATGGGTGACCCTACATGGTCTCCACCCAGACTTTTCTTTCATCTCTGTAACATTAAAAATATAATCGTTTAAAGTTTAACATCAATATTTAAATATTATAAATTCAGAGATAGATAGAAAATTACTCTTGTATTTCTTGTTTCTCTCCCAATATCCTTTCAGGCTTGCATTTGAAACACCTTTTGGCCATTGCTTAACGGGATCCTTTAAAATGTCAGTTCTTTTATCTATTGTAGTTGACTTCTTCTTCTTAGTTGTTATGTCAGTTGGAGGTGAATTTTCACATAATATATAATCAATTTTATCAGATAGTTTTTTTAAGGAACCCAACATAAACTCCATAGCTTTCTTATTACCTTGTGCCCTAGTGCTTATTTGATATGCATATCGACTGATATGGTTCAAAAAAAAATAATTTCATTTCATCATTCCATCATTACATATTTTAAGTTCACACTTGTCAAAGTAGATTTCCCTCTTTGCTCTGGTTGACCATCGCATGAGAAGATATTTCTCCAAAATGTGCATAATATCTTCCTGACTCAAAACTCGGATGTGGTGGGCACAAAGCACCCCCATCATTTCAGATTTTTTACAACTACAAGTTACATTTAGACATATCTTGTCAAAATGGATAGTCCATGTTTTGGAAGAAATTTTATTCTCTATATTTCTCACCAAATACTCCATGGGAATATCATATGACACATTTGTTGCTAATCCTCCAACTCCATGCAAAAATTCTTCTTCAAACATTGTATAAGGCTTTCTTGTGTAAAATATAGCAACTTATTTCAGAATTAGACTGGTCTTAACAATATGAATAATTACTGACTAGCTACACTTGAAATCTTCATCATATTCATTCCATCGCCATGTGTCCATAATCTTCTCTAATCCCAAGAAATAATCTATGATTAAACTTATCGGTTTAGAGATTCCATGACATACATTATTGGACTCACCACTTACAAGATAAGATATATAGAATGAGTCTTTGTGGAATGCGGCGGACCACTTGCATCTAATTTTATATAGCTCAGACAGCTAAGCATGATCATAGAAATTACCTTCTTCTAGCATGGTAGACCAAGCTTGCTCAAACTCTTCCTATGAGTCACACTTACTCATGCATGTATAAAAGAGACTTTGTACTATCTTATTACTATTAAAGTAATGTACCTTCGAAGAAGCTTTCTTAGAAATATGTCATTGGCATAACCTATGATGAGTATGTGGTAATGCAATTTTGATAGCTCTCACCATTGTCTGATCTTGATCAGTGAATATTGTTATAGGATGCTTATCATTCATTAACTAAAGAAATATTTTGAATAGCCATGTTAATGACTCAATTATCTCTTCAGATAGAAAGGCTACTTCAAATAAGATATTTTTCCAGTGATGATTCACTCCAATAAAAGGTGCACATACAAGATTATATTTATTAAGTCAATAACTTGTATAAAAAATTATGACATTCTTAAAATAATCATATTTTATCCTTGACATGCCATTGCTCCAAAAAAAACTAACCAAGCTATCCGACTCATCAACTTGGACATCCCATTCTCCACTTGCCTTTCCTTGAATAGTTGTATTAATGCATTACTATCACCATTCGTAATCTTTGATCTTCTTTCTTTTTGAATGTAATTAAAAGCATCTCTTTTTGTGAAGCCAATATTCTCCACATCATCAACTTCTCACTTAGATAGCTAAACGCATCAGTTGCTCTAATTCCAGCCTCTGTCATTGATTTTAACACAGCCGCATTCTCATCGCTGATGCCCTGTATGATCTACGAAGATGTAGGTCACCCGATTTTACCAAAGAATGATTGTGACTTTCTATATATTTTTTAACCTTCAAATTCCCATCTAAATTAATAGAAAATCTAATCAGGGCCAGACAACCACTCCTCGTATCTATTTTCTTAAATTTGATTGAGAAGTTTAGATTGATAGCTTTCTTCAGACATGCTTTCGCACATAAAAAATCCTTTGATTTCAAATTCTTTGAGTTCGACCAATAACTAGTATGATCCTTCCTAACATTGAATCCAATTTGATGTGCATAATCGCAGTACAATGCATATGTCTCTTTTTCATTATGAATAGTGGTGTCAAGGAGTTTGCCCATAATTGGGTCATTAGACATAACGGCTTCATCATCGCACCGATCATTTACCTCATTCACCTGCACAGACATAAATATGTTTCATGCAAAACAGCCCCATAAACTAGCAAATGTTTCATGAAATATCTCCAAACATCTTATAATATGATATATTAAACATATGATAAGCCCCACAGTTGAAAATTTTGAAAAAATATGGTGTACCCTCATGAGAGTGCAGAGAGTGCATGTGCAAAATAGTTCCAAAACCACCAAATTTTTCATGAAATACCTCCAAATATCTTATAATAGGTTATGATAAACAAATGATAAGCCCCACAATTGAAAATACTAGAAAAATAAGGTGTACATTCAGAAGAGTACAGAGAGTACACATGCAAAGTAGCTCAAAATTAGCAATTTTTCATAAAATATCTCCAAACATCTTAGAATATGATATAACAAACATATGACAAGCCCCACAGTTAAAATTTTAGAAAAATAGGGTGTACCCTCATGAGAGTATAGAGAGTACACATGCTAAATAGCCCCAAAAATCAATAAAGTCTTCATGAAACATCTCCAAACATCTTCCAATGGGATATACTAAACATATGATAAGCCCCATAGTTGAAAAAATTAAAAAAATAAGATGCACCCTCATGAGAATATAGAGAGTACACATGCAAAATAACTCTAAAAACCATCAAATTCTTCATGAAATATCTCCAAACATCTCACAATAGGTTATGGTAAATAAATGACAAGCCCCACAGTTGAAAAAATTGAAAAAAATAAGGTGTACCCTTAGGAGAGTACAAAGACTACATATGCAAAATAGCTCCAAAAATTAGCAAATGTTTCATAAAATATCTCCAAATATATTTGAATAGGATATAGTAAACATATGATAAGCCCCATAGTTAAAGATTTTAGAAAAATGGGGTGTACTCTCATGAGAGTATAGAGAGTACACATGCAAAATAGCTCCAAAAATTAGTAAATTTTCATGAAACATCTCCAAATATCTTCCAATAGGATATACTAAACATATGTCAAGCCCCATAATTGAAAAAATTGAAAAAATGAGGTGTACCCTCATGAGAGTATAGAGTACACATACAAAATAGCTCCAAAACTAACCAAATTTTTCATGAAATATCTCTAAACGTCTTACATTAGGTTATGGTAAACATATGACAAATCCCATAATTGAAAAAATTGAAAAAATAAGGTGTACCCTCATGAGAGTACATAGAGTACACATGCAAAATAGCTCCTAAAACTAGCAAATTCTTCATGAAAAATCTCCAAATATCTTATAATAGGATATACTAAATATATGACAAGCTCTACAGTTGAAATTTTTAAAAAAATGGGGTGTACCCTCATGAGAGTACAAAGAATACACATACAAAATAACTCTAAAACCCACCAAAATTTTCATGAAACATCTCCAAACATCTTACATTAGGTTATGATAAACAAATGATAAGCCCCATAGTTGAAAAAATTGAAAAAATAAGGTGTACCCTTATGAGAGTACATAGAGTACACATGCAAAATATCTCCTAAAATTAACAAATTCTTCATGAAATATCTTCAAACATCTTACAATAGGATATACTAAACATATGACTAGCCCCACACTTAAAAATTTTGAAAAATGGGATGTACCCTCATGAGAGTATAGAGAGTACACATATAAAATAGCCCCAAACACTAAAAAATTCTTCATGAAATATCTCCAAATATCTTACAATGGGATATACTAAATATATGACAAGCCCCATAGTTAAAATATTGAAAAAATAGGATGTACTCTCATGAGAGTACAAAGAGTACACATGAAAAATAGCTCCACAAATTACCAAATTCTTCATGAAATATCATCAAATATCTTACAATAGGATATAATAAACATATAACAAGCCATACAATTAAAAATTTTGAAAAAATGAAGTGTATTCTCATGAGAGTATGGAAAGTACATATGCAAAATAGCCCAAAAAATCAGGAAATTCTTCATGAAATATCTTCAAATATCTTACAATAAATTATGATAAACATATGACAAGCTCTATAGTTAAAAAAATTGAAAAAATTGGGTATAGCCTCATGAGAGTACAGAGTACACATGCAAAATAGCTCTATAAACTATCAAATTCTTCATAAAATATCTCTAAACATCTTACAATAGAATATAATAAATATATGATAAGCCCCACAGTTGAAAATTTTGAAAAAATGAGTTATACTCTCATGAGAGTACAGAGAGTACACATCCAAAATAGTATCAAAACTATCAAATTCTTCATGAAACATCTCCAAACATCTTCCAATGGGATATACTAAACATATGACAAGCCCCATAGTTGAAAAAAATGAAAAAATGAGGTGTAGCCTCATGAGAGTACATAGAGTACACATAGAAAATAGCTCCAAAAATTACCAAATTCTTCATGAAACATCTCCAAACATCTTACATTAGGTTATAGTAAATATATGACAAGCCTCATAGTTAAAAAAATTGAAAAAATAAAATGTACCCTCATGAGAGTACAGAGAGTACATATGCAAAATAGTTCCAAAAATTAGTAAATTTTTCATGAAACATCTCTAAACATCTTACAATAAGTTATTGTAAACATGTGACAAGCCCCATAGTTAAAAAAAATTAAAATAATAAGATGTACCCTCATGAGAGTACAGAGAGTATACATACAAAATAACCAAAAACTTGCAATTTCTTCATGAAACATCTTCAAACATTTTATAATAGGTTGTGATAAATAAATGACAAGTCCCACAATTAAAAAAATTAAAAAAAATAAGATGTACCACAATGAGAGTACAAAGAGTACACATACAAAATAGCTCCTAAAACTAGCAATTTCTTCATGAAATATTTCCAAACATCTTACAATAGGTTATGGTAAACATATGATAAGCCCACAGTTAAAAATTTAAGAAAAATGGGGTATACCCTCATGAGAGTACAGAGAGTACATATAAAAGCAACTCTAAAACTAGCAAATTCTTCATGAAATATCTCCAAACAGCTTACAATGGGATATACTAAACATATGACAAGCCCCACAATTGAAAAAAATAAAAAAAATAAGGTGTACACTCATGAGAGTATAGAGAGTATATATGCAAAATAGCTCATAAAACTAGCAAAATCCTTTTGCAAAAAACTCCAAACATTGTAGGAAATATATATTTCATAAAAGAATTTCAAAGAATATCACTAATTGTTTCAAAAAAATTATATATATAAAATGACTGAGAAAATTTACCAATGTATTTTATTTAATACATCGCTAAATTGGTGTAATATCAAACTTCCAAATTGCTTCTCCATCTTACGCTTCTTCTAAAAATAAAATGAGATTTTTGTATCTATATAGCTCTTTGTTTGAAAAATATATATATTATGCCTTAAATCTATTTATATATTGCTTTTAAATTTCTCTCACGCATTCAAACGTCATTTCTCCTGCTATTTTAACGGGCCGGGCCAAGTTAACGTTAACAACATCATTACGTTACAACACTATAAAGTAAGAAAAATCATATTTTAATATTGGACACGTGGTCTGCTCCGATTGGTGTCCGAATGTAAAGCTACGTCCGGTCTCCACACGCAATATTTTCTCCCTATCATGGCCAACAACTTAGAACTTAGAGGGCTGAATTCACAAAGGATAAATTTTATGAAGTATGCTTTTTTTACCAACACAATCGTAATATAATTAAAATTTAATAAAAGCATAAATGATAAATAAAATTGTACTTTTGGAAAGTTATAAAATAGGTATGTTTGGGGAGTGATAGTGGTGTGGTGTAGTTCTAAATACATCTTGAGTGTAAACTATATTTTGAATGTATTTTGAAGAATCTGAAATGAAAAAATTATATTTTTTAATTTAATCTGATAGAGTGCAGTGGCTATCAGAAAGCTATGATCTATATTTTTTAAATAAAAAAATTTCATAATACCCATTATAATATTTTAGACATCTATTTTTTGTAATAGCTCTATCGATATATTTTCATGTTACCTTTATCTATCTTAAATAGACTCAGGGTATGTTTGGGATAGATGAAAAATAATGTTGAAGATTTTGTAGAATAAGGTGTTGTTTGAAAAAACTATGTTATATAATTTTTTTTATTTTATAAAAAATAAATACACATTTCTCACCACTAGTAACCTCAAATCAGGGTAGCAAACTCAAGTTTTCCACCATAGATTCCTCAAAACACCGCTAAAATGCAACCAAGCACAACTCCCAAAATGACACTATGGTGCGGTGTAGACCGTACTGCACCGACACCATTCACATGAATCCAATACACGTAATACTAATTTTTGTATTAATAATTAATATTTACATAAGATATTATTTTCATTTCTTGCATTCATATTTTTATTTTTAAATTATTAACATATAATAATTTAATGTATTATTATTAGCAAATTTTAACTTGATTAATTGTAGGTGAGTTAATTATAATAATTTAATTTTAATAGTTTGTTTCAAATTTTAATTTAATATTCTTATTTCATTGAATTTTTATCATAAACTTTTTAAATGTTAATTAATATTTATATAATTAATTGTCTAATGCTTTCATTTAAGTATTTATAAAACTAAATATATAGAATGTAATTTTAGTTCTAGAAGATCTAGTGGTGGGGTTGTGATATTGGATGATCAAGTCATTAAAATGAGTGAACATTTTAGATATCTTGGGTCTATTGTTCAAAATGATGGTGAAATAGTATACACTTTAATTAATCACAAATTGATTAGTGAACACTCTCTAACCATCAATTAAAGCTAAGTTCATCAATCCAATCCAATTGACCCATTTAGCCCAATTTGATCTAAAGGATCAAATTGAGCTAAAACTTATTCTAATCCAAATCAATTCAAATCAAAGACAATAATCACTCAAATGATCAATCAATTACAACTCAACCCCTCATCTAATAGTAATTTGGCCAATTTGATCTAATTGGTTAACTTAGCTTATTTAACCCAAATGAATATATGAGTCAAATTCAAATTCACTTCAAATTAAATCAAACCAAAGGCACCAACACATTCCAAATGATCATTTGAATATAACCCAATAGCCCCTTTGACCCAATTGGGTAAATTGATCAACCTAACATATTTGAACCCAAATTAACATATGTGGGTCAAATTGAGCCAAGCCCAACCAAACATAGCATGACTCACCCTTAGGTCCCCCTTAACTGCCAAGTGAACCCAACCCATGGTAAACCTAGTTTAACTCAAACCAAGTGAACCAAGGATTTCAAATAAGATAAAATCCCCTTTTGGAAGGCCTACCTAGCCCCTTAGCCCATTACAACCACCGTTGGTTCTCTTTAAACATTCGACTATTGACCTAACCTAACCCAAATTTGTTGGGCTCAGCCCTTGACCAAAGGGAGGACCTGCTCTCCATGACTGTCCCTTGGTTCAACTTGAGGGAGGTGTACTCCTCATGGTGGGCCACCAAACTCCCTCAACTACTAGGGCACCTCCACCTCATTAGTCTCCTGCCATTTCTGCCCACTTATGCTGGCTAGATGATTGCCAAAGGTTGAACTAATCTCATGGCTTAGTTCACTTGGGGGAGCTGAGTATACCGCTTCTCCTTCATTCAAACTTCACTCACACATTCACACTCGATTTGATCACTCGAGACCAACTCTTGTGAGCTTCATGATGACACTTAGTTCAGAGGATGATCCACAGAGAGGTAGCTCATGATCTTCTCAGTAGGGTTTGACCTCTTTAAGGAGAAGCTACCTCAATCGTTAGGCTGCCAGTCTTTAGCTCTGGTAAAGTAAACTTCGGCAAATCATAGAAAATCCCTTAGGCCTTAGTCTTTTATGAAGAAAATTTGCATATGGTGTCGATAGCTATAGGATCCCCTTTAGATTCACTCCTTGATCATTTTGTATTCATTTCCACCATCAAATGAACTCCGATGAGCTAAAATTGAACGATAGTAGGACGATGTCCGTGTCTCACCGAAGATCGACGACGAATCATCAACTATCCATTTTGTTTGATTATAATGAACGATCGTGATTAATCACGCTAGAAATCTCAATTTAAACTATGGGATTAATCTCTATCGTCCGATCCATGATCAAACGACTAAAAAGAAAGCGCATCTGTCGCTGTTGAGTCAATAGCTATGTGAGAAGATTTAAATAATCAGTCTTGCAACACCATATGGAAAACATTGCCGCATCAATACTGATGTGATGTCGATTGTGTAAATGGATTAATTAGGGTTTAAAATATGATTTAATTAGACAAATATTTGAAAAATTATAACTAATTAAAGAAAAATCTAAAAAATACAAATAAACATATTTTTGGAAAGGATAGATTGAGGAGAATTTAGGAAAAATAAAAGCCTTAAATTTTATTAAGTGATTAGTGATTAATTATGATATGAAGTTTTAGTTAGATTAATTAAGCCTTAATTACTTGACTAATTGACTTGAAATTTGATGTGATTGTTCTTTAAGATGACCTCTATTTCCCATTATTTTCAAGGCAATTTGCCAAGTGATTTAAAAAATATTCATTTTTAAACCTTAATTAACTATTTTATATATTTAATATTTATTTAAAATTAAAAAATTATAAAATTAATTAGGAACCCTAATTAAATATTAACATAATAAGGGTGACCTGAGAAATTAATTAGGACCCATAGTTTTAATTATTTTCCAATATCACCTTAAAGGGCTTTTATCAAATTAATTAAATCATTAATTAGCCTACAACTTAAGGAAAATTATAATAATTAACATAAGGACTTAAAAAATTTGACGAAGCCCTCTTTGTGCTCAATTAAGAAAGAAGTTTTCAAAGAAATCAAAATCCGCAAGTGTTTTGGGGTATTTTGAGTGTAATTGATAATTTTGGGTTTTTTTATTTTTTTAATTAGCCCTTAATTATAACCCCAATTGCATTAGAATTTTTAGAGCATATTTATTTTATGTTTATACAATTTTAATAAATTTTTTATAATTTTTAGGCTTATATTCAAGGATTAATTGAATATATGAGCTCTTTTGGGCTTAATTTGATTAAATATTTAATTAATCCTAATTAAATCATAAAAATCACCAAAATCACTTTTAAACCACTTATAGAATAGAGATGGGCAAAAAGATAAATTCAATTATTTCTTCTCCTCTTTAGGACTAAATGATTCAAATTTTAAGAATTAATTCTTAATGAATTCGTTTAGGCTGAAGAGTATTTTATTTAATGTGAATGTTCTTGGAAATTAGTGAAGCCAAATAAGTTATTTAATAGCTTTACTCCAATTGTTCATAAATTTGTCTTTCATTTGTTCCATGCATTCACATTTTAAATTCTAAATTGAAAAGTTACATTTAATTGCATGGCTTCGAATTAAATAGTATGGCTATTATCACTAGTAAATTCTAAATTATTTTTTCAAATAATTAAACCATAGCTATTAATCCAAATATTAATTGATATAAAATAATAAATTTTAAACTTAATTCCTATGTGTATGAACTACAAACATTGAAAGGTATATAGTTTAGAAACCAGGAAGTACGAGGATTTAAGTAGGCCTAATGAGGTATTTGATTATCTCACTTCTTTGGTTAATAAAAGCACATACCTTAAAATTTATAGTGAATTACACATTAGGAATAAATTATTTTCGTCTATAAATTTAAAAAACCCTAAAAGTCTATAATTTCATCCTTATGTCCATGTATGTACATATATGCATATGAATTGACAAGTATATAGTCAAGACATTATGTAGTTTTAATTTGGAGTCGTTAGGACACCACATGTGATCTGGAAAACTTATTGAAGTGATCGAGTGCTACATTAAGGTATCATTTACTACCTCAAAATATAGAAATATCACCCTATAATAGACTCAATCACCTAATAAGGACTCTTCAGGCAGATGGGTCTTCATATATACCAGAAATCTTTCTCTTACTTTGCATGGATAAAGTAAAGTAGGGTTTATTTTAAGTCGAGTTCTTTAGTTCCCTATGAAGGCATGCTCCCATAGTTAATTACATCTTAGGAAATAAAAGTTTCTTAAGAACACTATCAATTAAAGTAGTCAATAAATATCTCCAAAGATTTCAACGGTAGACTATTAAAGAATTTGTTATTTTTTGGAAATCAAATGGGAAGAGTTCAAATAAGAAGACTTATTTATGAATTTCATAGGAAGACAAGTAGGGAGCACCCAAGATACTATGAAGCCTAGTGGGTGCTCTGATTATATTACAAGTAGGAAAAATGAAATGTAACTACACTTGCAAAATAAATATTAGTTAATCAAACATACAAGCGAAGCAATTATATTTCATATATTTGGACTTAGCACCCTGCACTTGGATAGCCAAGCCCACCTGTCCTAATTAGATTATGCTTAGGGGCATAAGAAGCACCTATAAGTAAGAATATTTATATTTATTTATTATTACAGCAATCCCATTAGCACAATTCCCTACATAAAAATATCATTAGACTACTAATAACCTAACATCCAATCTTCACACAAACAATCCTGACATCCAGTCTAAAATATTATATCATAAAATAAAATACATAATCATAACATACACCGACCTAACTTAACACTAGAATTGGTGACTTAACATTCTAATGTGTGTGCTAAGGCTTAGTGTGGTGCCTTGATTAGGCTTTAGAATTATGATTGTGTAAAGTTTTAAAATTATTTAAATTAATCATTAGGGGTGAGTCCACTTCAAATATTTTAATAAATTGATTGATTTTGATTTACATTTTTTATTTAATACCTATTTAACATATAATTATTATAAAGAGAAGAAAGAAGTTTGACTTCTTTATCCCAACCCTAAATTAGTTTCTAAAGTTATATTATCATGGCTTTAGTTTCCTTAGTGAACCATTTATGAACATTTTATTAAGCCTAAATTAAGATTAGTTTTAAGGAATCTCATTCAAACATGAAAGACATCTTAAGATTATTGAAATTGAGTTACTATCACATGAGTAATATTCCACTACTTCTTTCCATTATCAATTGCATACACACTATTTCATTTTTCTTTTATTTTCTTCTTTGTTCTTAATATTTTATTTAATATACATATTTATACATGCAATACATACTCACGTTTTGCACACTTGATGATCATTAATGCATGAATTTAGTAGAAAAAAAAGATTTTATTTTATAGCTAAGCATATGCAAATATTTATTAGAAATTTAAGCAAGTACATGCCATTGTTAAACCAAGAAAGTGAGATTATCTAAAACCTCCCTGGGGCTACTTAAAACCTGGTGTTCCCAGGATGTCCATACTATATACTTACTAATTCAAATACATGCGAACATATCCATAAGCATAGGAATAAAATCATGCAAGGATTATGTAAAAATAAGTTCTCTATTCATATAGAATTTATTGACATGAAAAATAAAGTTTTATCCCAAATGCTAGCATATATATACACATAAATAAAATTAAGAAAGTACATGTCATTGTTAAACCAGGGAAGTGAGATTATCTAAGACCTCCTTGGGGCTACTTAAAGCCTCGTGTTTCTGGGATATTCAGACTATATACTTGACAATTTAAATACATGTAAACATGCACATGAAACATAAAAGATAAAACAATCTTTTACTATTTTTAAGTTATAATTAAATGGAAACTTTATTAAGTTTTTATATCCAACATTAACTTAAACTTCACACATTTTTATTCATTATTAGTTTATAGTTTCAAAAATAATTTGAGATTTATTATTGAGAATAGTTACACCATATAATAATATTTATCCAACACATGCAACTTAAATGCAATCATATTTTTTAAATTTTTTTATTTTGTGTTTGGAAACATGAACATATGAAATAAATGACATGCATATTTATAATAATTGAAAAGAAGTAATTAAATGTTGCCACATAACATACGTAATTATATTGAACCCTAAGTACAATCAAGCCAAATAAAAATTTTTAACACTAACAAAAGTTCTTATAAAGTTTGATTTTTGATGTTTAAGTTGTTAAAACCTAAAGACGAGAAATGATACTTAAGATTTATCTCATCCCATGTTGGTGATTTAACATATTTAAAGAAAGAAATTAAATTGATTTTATGAGTTGATTAGGTTCAAGCCATCAAGCACATCAACTTAGTTACCCTTCCCTAAATTTCTTTAATTTAATTAACTATTTGATCTTTTAGAAAAATAAAAATAGCAATTCACCTAAAGGAGTCTAATGTAATTAGGTTCATGCTTAAAAGTTAATTAAATTAAAGAAGAAAAGAATCTAAGTTAAATACTTTTATGATTTTTCCACACCAATAGGCTAATCATAATTTGTTTAATGATTTTATGCTATTACATGCATAAAGGGATTAATGAGTTATGTTTGAATTATTTGAATCAATTTTTAAATTTTGTTTTTATTTTATCATTAATTTTTTTAGTTATTTTTTAATTATTAAGCATGTTAATTAACCCTCTTAAGGAAGGATCTTTGAAAAAATAATTAGGAAAGGGGTCCTGATTTTTCTCTCATCATATTCACTATTTAGATTGATTAATTAACTTTAATTATTTGATCTTTATTATTAAACAATTTTAATAATCATTTACTTAGTTAAAGAGGGTAATTAGGATTGAAATTCTAAAATCTTTAAACTATATGACAAATAATTCCAAGAAAATTATGAGAAGCAAAAAACATCCTATAGAATCATCCCACCAAATTTGGAATTAATTAGCCAAGTAATTTGGCATTAATTAAGGTAATTAGTCTGAGCTTCAAATCTTAATTAAACACTGTTCATTATGTATTAATTAGATATTTTATTTTTATTAAATTCTCCTCTATCCAACCTTTCCAAAATGAGTTTATTTGTATTTTTTAAATTTTTCTACAATTAGTTATAATTCTTTGAAGTTATGTCCACTTAATTATTTTTTTAAAACCTTAACTAACCCTTTAAACCATTGGCACCATGTGGATGTTGACACAACAATGATTTTCACATGACGCCGCAGTATTGGCCACTTAAATCATTCGATGCGGCAATTGACTTAGCAGTGGCAGACTCGATTTAGTCTTGGTCGTCCGATCTTGGATCGGACGGGCAAGATTAATCCCATGATTTCAAAGGGATTAAATGAAAATTTCTAATGTTATTAATCATGGTCGTCTGTTCTAATCATGCAGAACAGACGACTGATGATCCATCATCCTGCGAGCACTAGAAGACGGACACTGTCCACCTTCCTCCACTCGAACTGAGCTTATCATAGCTTGTTCAATGGTGAAATTGACTCCAAAATGACCAGGGAATGTATCTAAGAAGATCTTACAATGGAGATCGCATGAAAACATGATTCATCTTGGTCTAGGAACACCTTCTAGTGGTCGAATTGCTCGAGAAATGATTCATTTTGGCTCATCGGAGTGAGGTGAAGGTGTGAGAAGAGTTAGTTTGAGTTTGGTGGAGATTTGAAAAGTTTGGATGGATGGAGTTCTCGGGTCGATCGGGAGCTGGTCTCATCGGTGAAGGAGTGCACGAGGAGCTCAGAAGAAGGTATAGAACTGTAGAATGCTCTAGTGAAACGCTCTATTGAGTTTGAATGGATGGGGAGAAGCATATTCTCCTCCTCAGTTGAAATAGGGGCTGGGATTGGTTAAGCCTTTGGTAGCCGTCCGATCGGAGTAAGTGGCCAAGATGACAGGGGATTGTTGGGGTGGCTAAAGATGAGAGACTGACAGAGTGTAGTGGGTTGTCATGAGGTGTACACTCTTCCTTAGTTGAACCAATGGTTGCACATGGGTGAACTCACTCTCTTGGCCAAAGGCTGAGCCCAATAGCTTTGGGTTAGGTTGGGTCAATGGTCCTTTGTCTGAGAAGAGCCAAAGGTGACTGACATGGGGTAAGGGGTTGGAGAACTCACCCAAATGGGAATTTTGTCCCATTTGGGTAGCTTGGTTCAGCAGGTTTGACCTAAATCGGGTTCACCGTGGGTTGGGCCCATTTGGGATGGCCCATGGTGACCCAAAGATGAGATGCCAAGTTTGGTTGGGTTTGCTCAATTTGACCCATATGGGTCAAATGGGTCAAGTAGGGCAAAGTTGACCATTTTTTATCAAATTAGGTCAAAGTGATAACTTGGGTAAGTTCAATTGATCATTTGGAGTGAATAAGTGTAATTGGTTTGATTCAATTTGGGTTAGATTTGGCTCATATGGTTCAATTTGGGTCAAATGGGTCATATTGACTAATTTGACCAAAATGGTGAAATTGGCTTGAGCATGGGTTAGGTTTATGTTCAATTGGTCATTTGTAATTTATTGGTGGAGTTGATTTGAATTGATTTGGATTATGAAGTGATTTGGTTCAATTTGACCCTTTATGTCAAATTAGGCTAAGTGGACTAATTGGGTTTAATTAAAGGTTGGATCATGTTTAATATTGAATTAATAATTAGTTGGTAGCATTGGTTTCAACCAATATGTTCTAAAGTTTGATTTGGTTTAATTTGACCCTTTATGTCAAATATGTCAATTTGGGACAACGAGTCAAATTGGCTTGATTAGATTCAATTGATTGTAGTGGAGTGTTCACTAATAACCTACAATGAACAATGGAGGGATTGGATGGCTTGATTTGATCCAATGGGAGTTTAATTGAAGTTTGGCTCAATTACCCCTTTTAGCTCATTTTGAATTATGTGGCTTAGTCAAGCCAACTTGGACCAATTGGAGTATTGGATGGTTGGGATGTGTTTAATGATAAATTTAAGGTTGATTGGTGGCTTTGATTGCAAATGATTTGAGCTTAATTAGGTTTTGGCTCATTTAAACCTTTTAGGTTAAATGGGCTAACTTTGATCAAATTCCCTTAGTTAAATTAGCTTGATTGCAAGTCTTGGAGGGGCTTGTAATGATCTATTGAATAATCAGAGCAATTAAAAAAAATCAAATTGAGTTTAATTTGCTTGAATGAGTTTGAATGGAGTTATAGAATAATGGTGGGGTTAACTTGGGTTAAAGTTTAAGTTAATTTGGCTTGGAGCTTGGATTAGAAAACCCAATTAAATTAAGAATAATTGAATAGCTCCATCTACATGAACGTAAGTTTGGATGAGTGTATAGTATGAGTCTTGGTTCAGGCTTGGGGTAGGTAAAATCTATTTGTCTTAAGGTAAACTCTAGGCTTAGGGTTATGCCCTTATAAGTTTTTAGGCTGAAGTTTAATGTTCTCTTAGTCACTAGAAGTGTCCTAACATTGAGGAAATCCAAGTGTTTAGAAAACTCCTAGATCTAAGGAGGGAAGGATTAATCCTCACTCAAAAAGTGAGATCAACAGGCATCTAAATAAATGTCTATTTGTATGTATATATATAAGGTATGATTAAATTAAAATTTTATACAAAATTCATGCATCATATTCCATATGCTAATTAATGTAAAATATATGAATAAATCCATTCATGCATCAAATATGTGAAAATTGAAATATATATATATATATATATATATATATATATATATATATATATATATATATATATATATTAAATCTAATTATTTAATTAAGCATACTTATTTAATTAAATAAATATTAAAGAATAATAAAGAAAAGTCAAGAAGGCATTAATAAATTAGCCATAATTTAGCTTTATTAATACTAAGATTCCTCTTCATATTTGAATAAAATATTTTATGTTAAATCCAAACATAGGAATTAATAAAATTTATAACATTTAATTCAGAGGATTAAAGATCGTAAGAATTTATCTCTCAGAATTGACCAAAAGATATAAATTAAGTAGGATCCATTTCTTCTTATTCTCTTAATAACCTCAAATTAAAAATGAAACTCAAAAATGAAATCAAAGCTTAAGTCTATAAATTATTTTAAACTTTTAATCACATAATTATAATCATCCTTATTTAGAAATTTAAACGTTCATTATTAGATAATTCAAATATTAAAAACTTAATAATGGCATATCACACTAAACCTATTACACACATTATAATATTAAGTCACCAATCTTAGTTCTATGTTAGGCCGGTGATTATTTTGATGATGTGATATTTTATTTTGTGATGTATTATTTTAGATTTGGTGCTAGGATTGATTATGTGTAGCCTGAATGTTATGGTGATATTAGACTAATGATATTTTTATAGAGGATTTTGCTTAAGCAACCACCATAATAATAAAAATTATAAATGCTTCTTGCTTGCATTTGTTGCTTAAGTCCCTATGCACAATCTACTAGGACAGCGAGACTTAGTAACCCAAGGCAAGGTGCTAAGTCTAAATGTGTAAAATATACTTGCTTTGCTTGAATGTGTGTTAAACTAATATTTATTTTGCATGTGTAATTAGGCTTTTCATTTCATAAAATTGAATTTTTATAATAGGATTATGATCAAAGTATGAGGCTTAGAATGAGTAGTGACTAGAGGCATAAATCTAGGAGACCCTGTAACACCTAGAGTACAAACCCATGAATTGGAGATGAAGGGGAAGAATTGAAGACCTCCATACTTTATTTTCATTATAATTTAATTTTAATATATGCTATATAAGGGTAGAGCTCGGCTACCAATTTTATTCATTTTTAGGGTGTACAATAGTACTCAGCCACACCAACTTTTATTCTTTAATCAATTGAAGTTATATTAATGTGTTTATATTTTGTTGTGCAATAGAAATGTGTGACATGGATGCGATAAGCTCTTTAGGAAACTTAATTTTTCTACTCCAACTAAATAACTTTAATAAAATCTTAATAACTCATAATCTCACTAATTTCTAGGTATTAATCAAACAAATAAAATATTTAGTAAGCCTTCACCTATATGGTTGTATACTCTAACAACATGCATGCATCTTGTTTCTTTCTTGCAAATAGGGGTCACTACTCTTACATGATAAGTGACAAGGTTTGACCTGTGAGAATAGTCCCTTGTAGTGGAGAACACCCCTTTCTATGGATTTAGCCCATAATCTAACTTTATCATATATTTAGGCATAAATTTTCCTAAGCACATGTATTTAAGGATTTTAATTTTAACTATAGATGCAAAAGAATCATGAATTAAGCACACACTTATAAGTGCATAAAGAGTGTTAAATAGACATCACAAAGCAATCTACTTAAATCATTAAATCTTAAGGCTAATCATAAGAGAATAACATCATTTACCCTCTATAAAAAATTCTTTATTTAATACACCCATATTATAATTGATTAGGCCTATTAAGGAGATCCATATTTCAAAATTATCTCATGTCCTCTCTCTTTATTAATTGATTTAAAAGTGAGTTAGATAAATTTTATGTTTTAATTAGAAATTTAATTATTATTTAATCCAATTAAGCCTAATGACCTTAAAAATCCAATTATACACCAAATATAAGCCCAAAAATTATGGAAACATTACTGAACATAGATAAATATAAAATATACATTTCATATAAGTTTTAATGCAAATGAGCTTATATTTTAGGAGTAATTACATAAATGAAGAAAACTCAAAATCATCAATTACTCTCAAAATACCCCAAACTAATTAAATTTTTTGATTTCATTAGAAACCTATCTATTAGTTGAGGATAAACAGGGATTGTTCATAATTTTTAGAGATCTATGTAATTAGTTATGAATTTTCTAAGCCTTATAATAATTAATAAATTAAGTAATTTGAAAACAATTTGGATCAAAGGTCCAAAAAATTCTCTCTAGTCAATATTAAGCTCCTAAAACATAATTAGACATTCATAATAGTTTTCGGAATTTTTCTAATTTAAACAATTTATTAAATAGCATAAATGGTTAATTAAAATTCAAAAATATAGATTTTTCAATGTACTCACCCAAATGACTTGAAATAATTGTGGGAGACAAAGGTCATTTAATGGAATATTCACCTAAATTTTAAGTCATTTAGGCAAGTAGCTAATGTTCAATTTCATTAATTAAAAATATTCAAACTTTAATTAATCTCTATCCACTTAATAAAAATTTAGGATTTTATTATTATTATTTTTATTCTTCTCTATCTATGCTTTTTAGAGTGCATTTATTTATTTATATTTTTGTGAATTTGTGGTTGATTTCATGTGAATTTTTGAAGTTTATGATAATTATGATAATTAATTAATGCTTGATTTAATCTTAATTTAATTATTCTATGATTTAGTGTGATTGAGAAGGTCTAATTAATTTTTATAAGTTCTTTAATATTTATTGAAGTGATTTAAATCATTTTAATGAATTTTCATAATTTTAAGAATTTTTAATTAATTATTAATTTAAAATGAGCTAATCAACTTCAAAAATTAATAACTCATAAACATGAGATTATTTGACTTGAAAGTATTTATGGTAGGTAGGAAATAACATTAAGTTTGTTCTCTAAAAAGTCCAATTTGATTGGATTCATATTTTAAGAGTAATTAAGAAAATATAGTTTTTAATAAAACTAAAATTACTCTCAAAATACCCAACCAAATTGGTGATTTTGCATTCATTAAATTCACCTTAAAAAGATGATTCCATAAAAGGTTTATTTATATTTTTGGTTAAGTATTTTATTTATTATGATATTTTTAAGCTTTGTGTTAGATTAAATAGAATAAATCAAAGACGAGACTTAATCGTGGCCATCCATTTTATTCAAGTAGAATAGATGACCTAGAGGTTGTCTTCCTCACGTGAGGCAAACCAAGGAGGGAGAGGTGGACGAAATCATGCCAAAGTCACCAAAATTTTGCAATTTTTTGGTGATATTTACCAAAAATCACTTAATTTTTTTATCGAGGAGTTCAAAATAAAAAGTGCAATAAGGATCTAAAGGAGGATCTTAAAATTGCATCACTTTTTTTATATCAAATAACAAGACTTATGGTTTACCTAAATTTTGTATAAATTACTTCACTCAAGCCCACATTGAGTGAATTTCTAACATCAAACTTGATTATTGGTCAAGGCGATACTTCCACATGATCCTCCTCCTTTGCAACCTCGTGTATCATCCTTGTCGGTGATCACCATTATAGTTCATTGAAATTTTCTTGATATGGTATTTTTGTGAGTGAAAAGGAGAGGGATGGGTCGGTCTTATGTCTTGGGAGGTGGACAATGTGTCGGATGCAAAAAAATGAGACAATCCTTTAGACTCTTTTCTCCCCTTCTTTCTATATGGTAGAAAGTCATAATAGCAAATTGATATGGAGGTGTGGTTCTTGATGGGTTGGAAGCTAGCATTCATTATGGAGAGTGGTTGAGTGATTAAAAATCACTCTAAGCTAAAAAGTGGAGTAATGGTAGGAGATGTAAGGTGATTATGAATTTTAGAACTTTGCATATTTTTTTCTTCTTTCCCATCCCCCACCTTGGAATTTTGATTCTCCTAAATATAGGCTAAGATCTCACCTCATTTGTGGTGAGATTTATTAGGTTTTAATGTGGTTGATTTGGGTTTGGGCTTGCTTGAATCCATTTTGATCCAATTTGGCCTAAACGGGTTAGGTTGGGTTCAATGTATTGGTTTGGCCAATTTGAGTTTAAATTAGGCTTTTATCATATTTAATGATTTTTTAGAGTAATTGACTTTGATTTATTGTAATTGATTTGGATTTATTTTAGATTTGACCTAAATTAGCCTAATTGGGTCAATTTGAGTTTACTTAAGTCGAGTGACTAGATTGAACAATGACCAAATCAGGCTCGAATGAGGGTTGGATTGAATTTAATTAAGTGTTATAAGTGATTTTAAATAATTAATTTAATTTAATTTAATTTTAATTTATTTTGATTTAGCTCGATATGGGGAATATAGGTCAATTTGGGTCAAGTTGACCAATTGACCAATTAGCTAAATTGGGTGTAATTGAGAGTTGAGTCATGTTCAATCATCAACTTAAGAATTATTATGGGCATTGATTTAATTTAATTTAGGTTGAATTAAGTTTTGATTTGATTTGACCCTTCAGGTCAATTGAGCCCATTTGATCAGAATAGATTGAAATTGGTTATGTAAGATATTCAATCATGTAATTAAAGTAATTATAAGGCTTTTAAATGGTTTAATTTGATTTGGATGGGTTGAATTTGGTTTGAAATTGATTTATGTTAGGTTTCAAGCAACAAGGGTTCAATCTAGGTTCAATTTAGGTTGGGCACATCAATTGATTAAATTGAGCTTGAACTGAGTTTAAATTGAGTTTGATTGATGTTGGGAATGGTTTAAATAAGGTTAATTTTGAATTTAACTCTATTAGGCCAAAATGAGTCATATTAGGTCAACTTAGCCAATTGGTTAAATTGTGCCCCAATTGGGTAAGTTTAAGTATATTTATAGTTTTGGATAGTAATAAATTTAATTTTGATGTAATTTGGGTTATAGTGAACTAGGTGGGTCAAATGGGCAAGTAGGGCCCATTAGTTCATAAGGCCAATGTATTTGATTTTGATATTCAAAATGGGCATTATTTGAGTTTGAGGTTGATTTGCAATCAACTAGTCTTTGTCATGAGGTTTTGTTTGAGATCAAGGTTATTGGATCCCACCTAGCCTGAGTCAGGGTCTGACCTTAGAGTTTATGAGCCCTATGAGTCTTGGAGGCTCGAGCTAATGTTCTCTTAACCACTAGAAGTGTTTTAATTCTAAGAGATCCTTAGTGCCTAGGCCAAATCCTAGGACTAAGAGGATGATTATCAACTTCACCAAAAGTGAGGTCAACAATGATCCTCTTAACTCTTAGATTCATTTCATTAAGTATCAAATTATAAAAAAATTTGATGTATTGTAAGAAATCACAACATATGATGAACTTAAAAAGAGGTGAACGAATCAATACCTTAGGTTGTTGATCGAGATCCAAGATGGTGGGGTGAACTTTGTTAGAAGATGACAATGTTCGATTTGGTCTCCTTTGAAATGTGTTCGTTGCTCTCAATTTTAGGAGTAACAAACCTCTTCCATGACAACCATATGGTCGGTCCTCTTGAAATAGTAGGAGATAAAAGAAGAGAGGTTTGAGTAGGTAGAACGAATACATAAACGTTGAATACTAAAACCTTAATATAGCATGTTACCCTAAATATTGCTCACTTGAATCAGACGACATATGAAAGTGCTTTGCTTACTTAGAGAGTTAGACGGGTAGACCTAATAATAAATTATGAAAAATTGCATGCATGTAGACATATTTTGGAAAGAATTTATGTATTTTGAAAATATTTGCATGATGCAAACAAGTCAGTCATGATAACTTTATTAAATCTTGTAAGCTTTATGAAATTTTATATATCAAAATAATGATAAAAATTTCATTATTCATTTACTCACAAATTATATTAATAAAAATAAAATAAAATTCTTCACATGTGAAAAAACATAATCAGGAAATTTGAATTTATATTCAATATCTTTTATAATTTATATTAATTAATAGTTATAACTTAATCTTAATATTTTATATATAAATTTGTTTGAATCTAATAATATGTGTTAAATAAATAAATATACTCTCTCTCTCTCTCTCTAAAACTTAATCAAATTAAAAAATTTCTACTTTAATGTTAAATAAGAAAGTTTACATAAATTCACTTTCTAGAGAAGATATTAGTCATTTGTACTTTAATTATTTTTAATGTATTATATAATATTCGAATATACATTTACTTGTTTATATATTTATGTAGTAAAAGTTATATCTTTAGTATTGAAAGAGTATCAAATAAAATTCAGAATTTTTAATAAGTTATAACAAAATAAATAAAAATAAAGTTAAACTATAGTGTAGGAAAATTTTAAATTAATTTATCAAAAACTAAAACTTAGTAAAATCTATAAATTATAATTTTGATTTAAAGTCTAAATTTTAATATTTTCATTATAGAGATAAAATTATAAAATTAGTAAAAAAATTTAATAAAATATTAAAAATCAAATTATTATAGGTACCATACAATAAAACTAAGTTATATTTTTTAATAATTATACATTAAATTATAATATGTTAATAATTTAAAATTAAAATAATTAATTATAAAAATATTAATTAATAATAAAAATCAAAAAAATGTTTATTGAAAAAACATAATTTTATTTAACTTTATGATCTTTTTAAAAATTTAATTATATTATGCTCATTAGAATAATAAAATTAAGTTTCATGCTCCTTTTAAATTTATCCATCTAAATTGTAGGTTCTACCTTTCTAAAAATATAGAGATAAATTAACACTTCAGTGGAACAAATATTTTTAATAATGATTTGTTTACATATTATGTATAATATATATAAATCTTTATATTACAATATTTTAATTTCTAAATAATATGTAACATATTGTTAATACCAACTTATCTAAATAAATGACATCATTTCTTGTATAAGTTTTGAAATCATTGAAACATTAAGATATTGCATAAATAAAATTTAGATGTTAGGCATAAAAATATATTGAAATTTTGGTATATATCTAAATCCCTCTATTATAATCAAATTTAATTGTAATATCATAATAATTGTTTTGTAGATTCAATATTTTTGATATTTGCATCAATTTATACTTCAATTTTGATTATTTTTAGTATAAATATTAAATATATATAAATATATGAATCTATAAATATAAAAGAAATAAAATTATTTTAATTATATTAAATCTCAATATATCTATGATTAACACTAGACTTTACTTATGATATTGATTTTGAGAGATAGAAAGAGAAAGAAAAGAAAGAAGAGGAAGGAGAGTGTCAAATACTTGGGCAATTAGAGAGAAAATATAGAGAAAATATTTTATTGTTGTCTCAAGAGGAGTAAAAGGTACACGAGAATATGAATGTAGTCTCCAAAAGAAGCTACACTATAGATTTGATGGGGAAAAGTCTAATCAAAAGTTTAATTTGTTTGAAGTCCTATAGGAAAGTCAACACCATAAATATAAAAAAAAACATAAATGTGCCTTCATCTTTATTTATAGGTTGGTGGCTATAGGAAAGTCAACACCATAAATAAAAAAACATTATAAACAAAAATAAAAACTTGATGGACTATTGTGATACAAATACATGTATAGTAGTTTGTTTAGATGTTAAAGGGGGCCATCTACTAATATGACCTTTCATGTAAGATGACTCGCTAGATTTTAAATGATGGAAAAGTACACTAAAAAGTCATTATTGAGTTGTAATTATGCTTGAGTGCTCAATTGTGTACTTATGGTTGAGCAGGTTGGGCAAGTTCACCTAGTAAGTGGTAATGAGCTCCCTTGGCAAAACTGGAGAATTCCTCATTGGGGACTACACTTGATTTGACTTGGATGATGGGTCATGAGTGAGTAGCTAGTTGGCTTTGTTTAAGTTCTATAACAAGATAGTTAGTTAGGGTATACATTTAGTTCCTTGATTATCTCACTCTTTGAAAAGATCTTGTAAAAGGATGAGAGAATTGGTGATTACAATATTGTTAAAATGTTACAATGAATTAAAATAAAAATCTTATTTATGATATTGTTAGTCTATTTTGGGAAACTTGTGTTATCATCTTTTTTATTTAGCATGATGATTGAAAGGCTCATTCACCTATAAATAAAGGCGTTGGTGGAATGCTTACTTGATTTACATCCATGTTTGTACTTTTTGGTGAGTGTTCTTATTTTGAGATAAAAAGTCCTCCTAAGTTCGTTGATCATTTGACAAGCATTGAATACAAAAGTTGCTTCCAAGTAAACACAAAGCATCTGTCATGGAGGCCGAGGATCATAGGTATGCCAAGTTGAGGTGATAAGTGCTTATCAAGGCAACTCCAATGGTAGGTGGTGCTATTGTGAAGGTGGGTCTTAAATAAGTGATGCACGTAATGAGGTTAATGCATCCCATTATGATGTGAAGGAGGTACCTTTGGTGAGTGATAAGTGAAATAATTTAGTAAAAATAGTAAATATTTTTAAGTAAAAATAATTATTTTATGATTTATTTTCATAATTTTAAGTTTTATAACAATAAATCTCTTATTAGAAAAAAAATATAGAAAATGTAGAATCATGGCACAACACCGAGATTCCAGTATTAGAATAAAAAGTTGTGCAAAATAGAAAAGACAACGAAGGCACCAGATTAGCACGCCGAGATGCGAGGCCCTGTGTTGCGATGCTATATTGCACCATCGATGCTTAAAATTAGAGATTTGAAGCCAAAAATTAGAGAGCATAGCATGGTGGTGCTACAAAGCCAATGCCAAGGCTACGACCCTACATATTTAATTTTGAAGTAATTTTAGTGTCAATTAGGTGAGTTTTAAGTGCAGTTTTAGTAGTTATTTTGAAGGGATATGAGGAATAGTTTAAAAGAAGATTATTTTATGATTTGAGCGCCTTTTCTCTCTTCTATGGAAGTGTGTATCATGTAATGTGTGAGTGTGTAATTGTTTTATATGTGTGAGCGTTAGTGTGTGTGTGTATGTGTGTATATGTTTGGAGGAAGCAGAGATCCATTAAAAGATGATGCTTCGAGAATGATCAGGAATAGAAGCAAATTAGAATTGGAGGAGCACAACCCTATTGTTTTTTTTCTTACTCTTAATTTATCTTGTAAAATCAATACTCTTGAGTTATTATCTTCTTTTTGTCAATGTGTTTAAGTTTATAATACTTTAGATTTATGATTATCTTATGTTGATTTATGTACTATTTGAAATGTGAATTAATATATAAGAAAATTATTTATACTTAAAGGTTTAAGTTATTTTTTTTTTTGCATTTAATTTACTAGCAATATGGTCAATTGTGATGTTAGCATGAATTGTGATCTAAAGATATTAGAAAAGTCCTAGAAAATAGTAGGAAAAGAAATAGATTTACTAAATAGGCATAGACATATGTTATTTCAGATTTATAGTTATTAAAAGAAATTTTGGATAATACAATCACTTAAAATAAAATTAGATTAGAAGGATTAGCTAATTAAAAGAAGTGGTTTAGTTAAGTTGATCTATGCATAAATGATATAACATATATGCTTTTAATTTACAACTAAAAAAATGTTTAACTCACGTTCACTATGTACATAAATAGAACCATGTTTTTCATAAATTCATAGTACATTTTTGAAAAATTAAGAAAAACCTTATTTTCAAAAAAAACTTTAATAATTTTTTAATTTTTTTATAATAATTTTTACATTGTCATTTAGTTGGATAAAAATCAAGGCTAATAATAGATTAATACTTAACTTAATAAGATTTTCAAAGAGATCCTCATAGGAAAGATACTCTACTTTGTGGGAATTTTTATTTTGAAACACCACGCAAATCTTAGGGGTATTTATTTCAGTAATCAATATGTCATTAAGATAAATATAGTTTCTCGAAAGAAACATATTAATCTATAATGGATTTGATTATGTAATAAAGACTCTTAAGGCGGATGGGTTTTCAATGTATTAGAGATTTTTCCCATGAATTATATAGAGAAGTAGAATATGATTTATATTATTGCAGGGTTCATAGTTCCCTATAAGGAAAACCCCTATAATTAATTACATTTTAGGAATGAAGGATCTCTTCCTAAAAATACTCGATTAGAAAAATATATTTTTATTTCTATGAATTTTAAAGCTTGTCTTAAAAGAATGATAATTTAGAAATTCATTAGGGAACACTCTCAAATGGGAAAGAGTTCTTTTGGAGACCAATTGAGATTAAGTATGAAATTCTTATAGATATTAGGATGCCTAGTAGATATTTCAACTAACTTACCATTGGGCTTTATAATTTTGAAATTGATTTTAGTAGATTTTGAATTGATATTTTATTAAAATCTAAGGCTTAGATTCTAACAACATAAGACTATAAAAATACCTAGAGTTGAAGATTTATTCTTAGAAGGATGTTTAAACATTGATTCTACAAGTGCTTCTGGCATAAATCAGAGGCTTGACCTAGTTCAACTTTTGAGAATTATCGATTCTTTTTTATCTCAATTGAGAAAATGAACCTATCTCTAACTCTTCTAGAGTTATCATCCACCTGAAAGGGTTGCCAACTAACACCACTTAAATAACTTTTCAAATCCATGAGTTCGGCCTTCATGTTATGCAAGAAGATTGAGGTGTTATATTTTAGGAATGAATCTAAGAACCTAACTCACTTCTTAATCTTAAGATAATGTTTGGCATGTTATGCACCTAACTAATGCAATATGTTTCATCTTTTGTGTTTTGACTCACAATTCATTTAAGGTCATAGGTATGCAATATATGCCTACAATGATATGTAGTTAGAAATGATCATAGTTCAAATCAGAAAGAAAAGTCACACTTCCTCTAACAAGGGTGGTCATCCTTGAAAGTCAGAAGCCCTCTTATGTGCAATGGGTGAAACATCTAATTCAAGGAAAATGAAAAATATACATTCATGTTTCATAAAAGTTAATTGTTTCAAGTTACTTTTAAATTATACCTAGAGATTTAAATTATATGAGGTTATGAGTTTTTATTTTTAGGTAGGACAAAAATTTAGTTTTCTTTAGAGCTTACATTTTAGGAATTTCATAGAAATACAATCATTGAATGAAACTTAAAAACAAGTTTTTTATAATACACACTCAAAATAAATCAAACTAATTTAATTAAAATAGGCCAATATGGCCGGGTACCACTGTACACCTCGAAGAAGAGAGAAAAATGGGTAGTTGAGCTCTACCCTTATACAACCTAGTCTATAACTAAAAATTTATTCTATGAGGGTCTTCTTCTAGGATTGTTACCTTCTTTAAGGCCTCCACAAGCTTCACAGGGCTCCACTGAGCCATGCACTAATAGGATCACCCAACTATTTCTAGACTTCGTAGATTCTAACCTAGTTCTAAGCTCTAATTATATTTAAAATTCCAAAAATAAATTCATAAGCCATGTAAAATAGACGTTAAAAATACAAATAACACTCCTTCATTTATATTTGCAAATATATGGGCTTAGCATTAGTTGCTTACCAAGCCCACCTATCCTTTAAAGCTATACTTAAGGACTTAAGCATACTGCAAGTAAACAATATTTATATATTTTTTATTACAACAATCCCTTTTAGCACAACCCCTTACAAAAAATAATATTAAGTTTAAAAAAATGTCCTACCATCTAGACTAGCAGGAAAATAATTTAGTTATCCAATCTAAAATTATACACTATAAAATAAGAAATACTTTTCACATCATATCATAGAATATTACTGAACATCGACATAACCTAAATCTAAGGTCGGTGACTTAATAATCTATTGTATGTGAGAGGAACTTGTGTGGTATGATTATATTAGGTATTTTAATTTCAAGATTTGATTTCGTTGGGCAATTTTAATTTAAGTAATTTGATTGATTTACAAGTTTACTTCCATTTTTAATTTTATTTTATATTAAAGTGAAATTCAAATTTTCAATGATGAAGAATAAAATAAACTTCACTTTGCATGAAACTCATTCTATTCAACATCCTAAATCCTAGTAAAATAAGATCTTCATCTTAAGGTGAAGATTCATTCTAAGAGTCAAACTAAGATCTTAAGTATCTTAATTAACCTTTTAAATTCATTTATTTTAAGTTGTGTTTGTTTGGATTAATGCTTTGATTTTCTTTTTAGGGTTTAGGATTTATATAATATAATTTAATAATTTAATTAAGATTTGAAGGCTTCACTTTTTATTTCATTTTTTTACAATGATTTATTAAGTTTTAATTTGATTTATTACCTTTAATTAAAATAAAATGTTTCTTTAAATACGAAGTAAAATTTCATGTTATCATATCATGATTATGTTTAACATAATTAATTTAATTTTATTATTATTATTTTTAGTTTAAATTATTTGATTCATTTATGTTTTATGTTATTTAATATTTAATATTGTTTATTATGACTTAGTTTCTCCATATTTAATCTTATGTTTATTTTCATTTGATTAAGTGTTCATTTGATTTTATTTATGTATTTTAACCATTTCGTTTATTTAGTCTTACTTGGGTATTTTAATCATTTGATTTATTTATCTAAATTGATTTCATTAATGCTATGTTTATGGATTTAGATTTAATTTAATTAGTTCCAAGTTATGATTTCATAACTCATTTCATTAGTGTTTGTATTTATGAATTGGGTAAGTTAATTCAATTAGTTCCAAATTAATCTTTAAGAAGTCTTGATTTTATCATTTAAAGAATTCATTATCATATGCAATTCTAATTTATTATTTAAATTAGGCTTAATGTGACATTATATGTTAAAGCTTCATTATTTGATTTAATTTATTAAGATAAAGTTTTGTTTACTAATCATAACCAAGGAAGCTTAAGAAATGAATTACTTTGGGAATCCAACTTAAATCTAAGCCATTTCAAGTTGTTTAATTAATTTGATTAATTACTTTCACTTATATTTAGGATTATGTTGTTCATTAAACCAAATGGATTCAAAGAATTTAATGAATTTTATGTTTGGGTAAAATTCAAAGGTTAATTAGTTTTGCATTTCAATTTATTAATTGATTCATTGTGAATTTAATAATGACCTAAGGTTTGATTATATTTTATTCTTAATTATTTCATTAAGCTCTAAGTGTATGATTGATTTAAATCCTTGACTTCAGAGGGTTGACAATTTTTCCTTAAGTAGTCTGATGTTAATAATATGTTTTAAATTGATTTTATGAATTTTTATAAGTTATATAATTTTTGATTTATTATTTCATTTATATTGACCTTGAGATTAGAAATTCAATAACTTTAAATCAAGAGGTCATTTGATCTAAAATTTTTTATGGCAAGTTGGTTCTTTTACTAATTTAGCTTCCCTAAAGTTTCACCTTAATCAAATGTATAATTTAGGACTAATTATGTTTTTAATTATTTTAATAAAATCTAACTTAAGTCTAAATTAGATAAGATTGATTAGGGGTTTTAATTTTCTTGAATTCCTCTCTAGAAGATGCATCCATAAAGGTTTATTTAGATTTTTTTAGAGTTTTGTTTGATTTATTATGATTTTTAAAATTTTAGATTAATTAATTAATTTAATTAATAATCAAATTAGGTCATTTTAGGATTTATTAGATTCTAAAGAGTTCTAAAGATGTGTTTAGATTCATTAAGATTTATTATGGTTCAAGTTAATTTTATAATTTTCTATGATTTTCTTAATTTACTATTAATTTATTTTATAAAATTAATAGTTTATGGGTGAAATTTACATACCCATTGATTTACTTTCCAATAAATGGTGAAAACTTTATCTAAGTTAGGTTTAACCTTAATTTTAATTTCCCAAAGTTTTAAATTAATTGGATTAATGGTTTGAGTTTAATTTAAGTTTGATTATTTTATTAAACTCAAATTAACCAAAATCACCTAATAAAAATTAGAGATATTTGGTTTAATGGATTCTCCTCTCTAAGTTGAATCCATAAATCCATTTGTATTTTTTTGATTGAGTATTTTATTTTCTATAATTTTTTAAATTTAGGTGATTTTTTTTTTTTGCAATTTTTAAATAAAAAACTAAGTTTTTCTATTTTAAATGGTTAGCGCCATGTGGTGCTTCTTTACACAAGATGATGCGTGGTTTGTCCATGCGAGATCTACATGGATCTCACATTATTAAGTGAGACACAAGTGACAGATATGGGTTGTCTGATCATGGGTCGGATGGGCCTGATTAAACCCCACTTAAGGGATTTAAATCACACTATTCGTCTAGATCTCGCCGTCCATTCTAAATAAAAGGAAAGGATCATGATGATATATATATATATATATATATATATATATATATATATATATATATATATATATATATTAATGGCAAGAATCAAGCATCGTTTATTAAATTGAAGTGATTTTTGGTGATCTAGGCTCTAGAATCACTTGATTTTGTTTATAAATCCATCAATGATTCAATTAGAGTGCATCTATGCTACTTGATCTCACTTGAGATCAAGTTTGTTTTGAAAAGGACTAACAATGAATGCTAAAATGGTCGGTTTGAATCCATACCTCGTCGTTGATGATCTCTAGTGGTGGAAATGATTCAAACATCTTCATGTGGGTGTGACGAGACTCTAAGTGCAAGGAATTCAGATGTCTCCCCATTGACTGCTCTATAGATTGAGCTCCACCTACTTTTCAGCAGTGTGGGGATAGGGGAAAGTGTGCACTCCTCTTCATTTTGCTTGAGGAAAGTGTTGGAATGCTTGTAACAGCTTGAGAAGAACTCTCTCCCTTCTTTCCATAGTTGGCCTAAAGCTTTAAGGAGGAGGATGGTCAACCTTTGTTGGCCATGGTGATTGCCACCCTTGGAGGCTAGCTCCAAGGGCTGGTTAATTGATTCAGGTAAGTCCGAATAGTTAGGATGAGAAATGGAGAGGAGGAAGTGGATTGGGGAAAATTTTTTTGCTTCTTACATTCCATTTTTTGATGGCATATCCTCCTTTTTTGGATGGGCTTAGACCCTTTAAATATCCTTAATTTTGGCTGCCAACTATTCTAAACTCATCTTAGGATAAGTTTAGATGCATTTCATATGATTAGTTTGGGTTTGAGTTCAAATACCAACATTAGGTCCATTTGGGTTTGATTTAATTTTGATTAAGCTAAGTGTGATCAATGTTTAGTATCCATTGATTTAAATTAGAAATTAATTGTTCAAATTATATCAATGATGATTTACGAGTCAAACAAACTCATTTCAATTGGGTTTAGGGATAAATCCCTTAAGTTAGTTCACTAAAGCATTTGTTCCCCTTGGGTTTAATTTAGTTTATTCCATTTGATAGATTGGATCTAAATTTGGGCTTTAATTATGTTTATTCAAGTATTTAAGATGATTTAGATTAATAAATTTCATTTCATTTGAAGTGAATTTTGAATATAAATCCATTTTGACCCATGTTGGATTTAATTGGTCAACATAGGTTTGATTGAGTCAAATGATCAAATTGATGAAATTTAACCTTATAATTGGTTACATTGTGTTTTAATATGATTTCCAAATGATTCCAGATATTTGATTTGAGTTGATTTTAGTTTAATTTGCATTTAGACCTTATATGGTCCATTTAAGCCTATTTAGATTAAGTGATTTAATTAACTTGATTAAGGGGTTATTGGATTTAAATTTTCTTCAATTTATGTTTAAACAAGTTCATTTGATGATTTTGAATCTTTGAAATAATTTAATTTGGTCAAATTTTGGTGAGTTGACCTTTGACTTGGTGGGACCCATATAAGTCAATTACATGTCCAATGGTTAACCTTCATTTGACTTTCATTTGGATTTGACTCCATTCATATTCTTGTAATGATTTTATGCCTTTTATTTGAATTTGTTTTAATTTATTTAAATTTTTTGTGTTTAGATGTTTTTGAGCTTAAATAGGATAATTGGGCTAATCACCCAAATTACCTTAATCTAAGCTCAGTTGGATTTATGATTCAATTTGAATGTGTTTGATTTAGTTACTTGTTTAGATTTGTATTTGGTTTGAGTCCACCTAATTTCATTAGTTAGGTAAAACCTTGGAAGGATTCAGTAGGTCACCTAGTATAGTGTTCTAAGTACCTAATCAAGAGGCTGTTAATCTAAGATTAGGTGTCCTAGTTACCAAGTTTTAAAAATGGTGTTAATCTCATCCAAATATGAGGTCAACATACTTATCATTATATTACTTGAACGGTGCATGCACTTACATACACTTTCATAGCTTGATTAGATTTTTGGCACCATTGTTGGTACCTGACAAAAATTTAAGTTAAATTAATCTTAATCTCATTAGCTTATTTTTAATTCAACTTGCTATCTATGTTAATTTTGTTCAAGTCTAGTGAGTTTTAGAGTGTAATTTATAATTGTGCAATTAATTGTGTTAAACTTATCATTAGATTTGTAGCTAGTTGATTTTACAATAATTGTTTGAAATCACACGTTATATTTTATATGCTATTTATTTGTTTTGTATGTGTAGTAAATATAGTATAGAACTTGTGCCCTTTAATCCTAAAATAGACAATTTGTAGAAAATTTTAAAAAAGTTGATAAGTTCAAATAGGGAAATTGACTATAAGAGTTTATGATCAAAAAATCACTTTTAATGTTCATAGATCAATGCAATTCCTTGATGATTTTAGTGTTGAATGTTTAACAATTAATTTGGTGGTGATAAAATGCAAGATAAAATATTTTAAAAACTAATCTTTAGCACACTTATTTAAATCCTTTACTGAAGAAGCATCGAACTTAAGGTTGAAAGCATGGTTGAATCATCTTAAGTATGCCTTTTTAAGTGAATCATCAACTTTATCAATCATTATCTTTGTGAATTTGGATGATGTTCACGTAGAAAAGTAGATAAAAATCTTGAGGATCATTTAAAAAAAATCTTTTGAATGGATGATTACAATCATAATGTTTTTTTTTAGTTTGGTTTATTTAAAATTTTAAAAAGAAAAAAATTTGGTATAGTAAGGCTTATGATTATGAACTAAGGGCTACCTCAGATACAACCCAAATTTTGTTTGATTTGTCGTAGTTTTCTGATTTATAGTTGTGAGTTATAATTACACTTAGTACGAAAGTATAAAATATTGAAAAGTGATTTTGTGTTATTGGAAGTACTTATGAACCTCAAAAATATTAGAATGATGTTGAACAAGAAGAGTATGAGGAAAAGTTAGAGAAAGAAGAAAAATGAATGATTAGTCCCTATCTTTTGATTTGTTCTTATTCCTTTGTTTTATTATTATTGTATTTGAGTTTGGGTGAGTAAGAAATATATTTTTCTTGCTATTGAAACCTCTGAGTATATAGAGCTGAAGCACTACATTGTGTAGCGCTAATGCGATGTAATGTTTGAATTATCATAGTTATTTTATTTTAGTATTAAAAGTTTATGATTATTATTTATCATTGATAATTATGTGTCATTTCTTGAAACTTGAAATTTTATTTAATAAGTCAAAATTTGAAATTAAAATAAAATAAATAATATTTTAATTTGGAAAAAATAACTAATTTTTTTAATAAAAACGTAGTAATTTCAAATGGGTTAGAAATTCCTTACACACATGTTAACCTCACTTTTGGAGTGAGCTCTCAACTTCCTTATCATAGATATAGGACTCATATAGACACTAAGAGCTCCTTAGTCTTAAGACACTTCTAGTGATTAAGTGAACACTTAACCTAAGTCTAGAGACTTAGATGAGTTAGCCATAGAATAGGTTATGCCTTGAGAATTTAGGAAAATTTGCCTACCCTCTAGCCTTAAACCTAATCCTTGCTTCCTTCTTCAAACCAAACTTCCAAATCAAATTCCAAATCAAATGATTAAAATCCATGATCAAATTCAAATTTCAAAACCCTTTCTAAGCCCTTTGATTTTATCTTATGGACTTAGCCTTAATCAAATTCAAATCAACCTCAATATAATTAATTTTCTCAAATACCAATTCAATCTCAAATCAAGTTCCAAATCAAATGACTACAACCCAAAACCAAATTCAAGTTCCAAAATCTCTTCTTAAGCCATATGAACCACCTTCATATGCTTAGCCAAAACTCCCTGTAAACCAAATCAAACTTGATTTATTACTTTAAAAATCAATCATTCCTTCATTTATATTCAAATATAAATGAAATCCAAATTCAAACCAACTCAATCAAATCAAACTAAACCAAACCAAATCAAGACCTTTCTTAAGCCATATGGACCTACCTCCATAAGCTTAATCAAATCTCAGCCCAAATTAATCCAAACTTAATTAATTTTTTATAAATCAATTATTCTTCATTTATGTTCACAAACATAAATGAAACCCACCCTCCAATGACCAAAAATAAATAAAACTAAATCAATTCCCTACTTAAGCCCTTTTAACCTACATCCTTAAGCTTGGTCAAATTTTCTTCGAAATCACTCCAAACTCAAGTAATTTTCTCATGAATCATTTATATTCAAAAATATAAATGAAATATGAATCCAAATAGCCAAAATCAAACCCAAATCAAATCAAAATTCTAATTTTAGCCTTTTTAGCCAATTTCTTGAACTTGGCTAAATGATACCTAAATCAATCCAAAACCCATGGATTTCTTCATGATTCAATCATTTCTTCAATCATTGTTCCAAATATAAACATAAACTACAATTATCAAACCAAATCCAAGTCAACTCAAGTCAAGCCCATGTTGACCCCTTTTGACTTGAAATTTTAATATGAACCAAAATCCATTTGATTAAAAACCAATTGCAATTAAATTTATATTTAAATCCTAGGCTCATATATGAGTTCATCTAAACTTTAATCAAGCCAAAACCAAACTAATTGACCCGTTTAGGTCCACTTGACCAAAGTGACCTAAAAACCCTTTTTGAGCTAAGTTCTAATCCAACCCAAATTGGATTGAACTAAGCTCTTCCAAACCTCATATCATGATCAACAATCATCCTAGGGTGATCAACTACCTTGAATTGGGTCAAACTAAGTCAACTTGGTCCTTTGACCAAGTCAACCTTTAGCCCAAATAAAATCCAAACTAGCCAAAACCCACCATATACCAAATTGATTGAAATAATTAATTTAAACTAATTCATAATCAATTATTGAACATGACCAAACTCTCAATTGAGCCAAACCAAGTCCAATTGGCCATTTGACCTAAGTTGACCCAAATTGGCCTAAAAAGCTAAAAAAGGTCAAATCATGATTTGATCCAAATTGATTGCAACTAATGGCTCAAGTTCATTTCAAATCACTTATTGAACTTGACCAAAGTCATGATTGAGCCCAATTTGACCAATCCAACCTAGCCCAAATTGACCTAAAAGGTTAAATTGGCCAAAATTCAAATTAAACACAAATCAAACCAAACCAAAGCCTACATTCTTTTTCAATTAACCAATTGAACATGAACCAACAACTAACCCAATATAATTTGGTCAAATTAGTTAAATTGGTCAACTTAGCCCATTTGACCTATTTGAATCCAAATGAGCCAAAATCAAACCTAAGCTAAATTAATTAAAATCACTTGAGCCAAAACTCTTCAAAATATCATTTAAACCTAACCCAAGTCTTTGTTTGACCTAATTTGACTAATTGGTCAACCCAACCCAATTTAACCCATTTGAACCCATTTGACGATATGAAGCCAAACCACCCCAAATCAACCCATGGGACCTAGGAGCTAGCCAAACTTGACCCAAACCAACCCTAGATCATTCCCAAACTAGTCCAAATCCAAGTGGGACCCAATCCAAGGGGATTAACCATTGAAAAGCCTCCCCACATTGGATTCTTGCCATAAGAGGCAAGGTCCACTATGCCATCACCATGGCAGCCATCACATTGCCAAATGGGTTGTATTTAAGCTTCCTATCCCACCCTAGAGCCCCTGAGATTGGCCATGGACCAAAGGGAGGTGGACCAAGTCACCTCCCTTCATACCCGAGCACCCAAAGGACCAACCCAACTCAATCTACCCATATCTTGCCTTGAGCTCCCTACCATAGCTTCCTCCACTCCCAGTGAGCCACATGGAGCTGACGGTGATGACTTCAATGCCTTGATGGTGGAAAATCGACAGAATTTTAGGGACGGATCTTATCCATCCATCACACTCGATTTTGGGGGTATACTCCCTCAATTCGAGCGGTAATTGTCAAAATTTGCATTAGGAGATCCCCTTGAGTGATTTCAAAATTCGAGAGAGTTTCTTTGAGTGTTCAAAAGCCTCCCGAGCTTGAATTTTTTTCTCTCATGCGCAGCCAAAAAAAGGGAGGACAATCTGAAGTTCCATTTCCTCTCCACTCAACCAAATCTCAATCAACCTTGCACACACCATCACCACACCTCATCGAGCAATACCAAGTCATTTCCCAACCTTCCAAGCTACTGGAGGTCCAAGTTCGATTGAAGTCAAAGCTCCTATGTGCGTGGATTGATCGTCCAAGTGGCTCACTTTAAATTGAGGTCCAAGCTTCTCAATAGGGCTTCATTTCTACCAAATGAAGCTACCTCAGTCGATCCCACCACCGGACATTAGCTCCAATGAGGTAATTCCTCAAAACCATTAGTTTAGAAAAAATGTGTTTGTCCTTTTTGAAGTAAATTTGTATTTGATCCCATCCTAGCCATTGGATCCTTGTGGATCCTTCGCGCAAAGGTGTGGGTTGAGTTTGGAGTGGATTCGAGCTCAGGTGAGCTCGGATTGAACGATCAATGGCAAACGGGCTCCGTCGTTCATTGCTCGTAAGAAGATGGATCATGGACCGTCCATTCTACATGATTGGAACATACGACCATGATCAAATCGCGTAGAATCCCTCTCTATTTTCTCTTTAACTACAAGATCTGATTGTGGCAGTCCGATCTTAGACCGGATGATCCATAGAAAAGCGCATTTGCCATAATTCGAGTTAGCCTCCCAATTTTAGAGCTTAAATACCCTATCACATCGTGCCATGTGGAAAGCTGCGTTGTATCGAACCACGGCAGGGATTAAGGGTTAATTAGTGTTAGTTTTAATTAATTTTTAAGCAAACTTCTTAAAACCATAACTAATCCTAGAAGAATCCAAAAAATATGAATGAGGGCTTATTTTAAAGATATTTTAAAGTAGAATCCAAAAAAATTATTATTAATTAATTTTGAATAGTAATGTCTGCTTAATTAAGGTTTAATTAAAATTTTAATTAGCCTAATTACTCTCTAAATAATTTTCAATTAATTTTAAATATTTTAGAAATGTTTAGGGGATGACCTCTATCTCCCCTATTTTTCTTGGAATTTATTGGATAGTTAATTAAGAAAATCAATGGATTAAGCTTTAATTACTATCCAATCTTAATTAATGATAATTAAGCAAATGAATTATGGATTAATTAATTAATTAAGCTTATTGTCTTATGTTAATAGTGAGAAGTCTTAGGGAAGTGGTTTGGGTTATGACCATTTCATTAAGCCTCTTCATTTATTTCAAATTAATTAAAGATTAAATAATTAATTAGCCACTTAATTTCAATTAAAAGAAAGGATATCTAATTATTTCAAAGCCTCATTTGTTGTTTGAGATGACTTAGGGTTTGAGATTGAGGCCTCTTCCTTGATCTCTTTCCTAAGTTAATTTCATCTTTCTAATCAAAAGATATAATCAAAGGATTTAATTAACTAGGGGCTTATTAAATTAATTTAAAATCCATTCATTCATAGCCTTCCTTAACTCTAGGTAGCTTTTTGGGTTTGGAGAGAGAGAGAGAGAGAGAGAGAGAGAGAGCTAATGAAATTATGGTTAGCTCACATGTGTGAGAAAACTATAAAAGTAATTAAGTGAGTCCCTTAAGCTTAATTAACTATTAATTATGAGCCAATTGTATTAACCCCTTTCATTTCTTAGGAGCATTGCTAATTTACTTTTCATATGGTTGCATCTTATGTTGGCTCATCATTGTTTAGTTAATTAACTTAAGGTGATGTATATAAGGGTTAATTAATTAATTTAATTCATATCTTAAGCTAATTAAGATATAAAATCAACCTAATTGCTTTTCATTAAATCAAATTAACTCACACATATGGGAAATGGGATTAGGGTTAAAACCTCTTTCACATTTCTTAAATCAAATCAAACATAAAGATCAAAATGGCTTTAAGAAACTTTAGTTTATTTTAAATGAGTTTGTTTAATATGATTGTCCTTAGGACTTAGTTGGATTGAATGAAATTGTATGCTTGTATTTCTTTATTTCTTTGCAATCATATTAAAATGTTGTATGCCACTTGTATTCATGCATTAAGTTCTTTCAAATTAATCAAATGAAAATGATTTCCTTTATGAAAATTTGCATGTGTTGACTTAATTAGATATGTGTGGCTATTATCATCTCAAATGTATTTTCAAAAGCTCATTAATGAATAGTAATATATATTGTGACTTTAGTTTCATATACATATGATGTGTATGTGAATATAAGCTTAGTGTATGAAGTGAAGTCTCTTTCTTACATTCATATGCTGATTTAAATATGTTTGAATGTTAATGGGTATATTAGTGTGGACATTCCAGGGACGCACGGCTTTAGTAGCCTCAAGGAGGTTCGTACCTCACTCTCCGGTGCAGAACAATGGCGACACACCTGTTGATTTCATTCTTATGCACTTTGACATTAGAATTTTGATTGAGCTTTAATTCAATCACACAAATAAATCAATTAAATCAAACTCTAATTTTTCATGATTTTCTATTCTTATAGTTGCTTATACATCCATATGTATTTAAGAATAGTGAGTATATTAGTTTGGACATTTCGAAGATGCACAACTTTAATTAGCCATAAGGAGGTTCCTACCTTACTCCCCCTGGTGCAGAACAATGGCATCGTACTTGCTTAAAACTTAAATATATTTGGATGTGTATTTAGCTAATGAATGAAAATCCCATTTTTCTATAAAAAAGACATGCATTCATATTTTTGTTCAAGTGGTTGGGTTGATTAGTCATATGATTTAGAGTTCTTTTCTTATACTTTTGTATAAGAATTTAAATAGAGCTTTAAATTAATATGACAAAATGATTCAACCAAATGAAACATCAATTCCAAGTACATTTGCTTACATTCATCATTTAAGTGTGCTATGATACAAATTGCATGTATAGGTATGTTTAGGACTTAATCATATGTATGTTATATATGATGGAAAGAAATGAACAAACATGTGTTATGTGATAGTAATTAATTACAATTAATCTTAAGATACCTTTCTTATTGAATGTGATTATTTAAAGTGAAACCTAAACTTAGGATTAATTAAAACATGTAATAAGCCATTCACTAAAGGAAATTGATTAATTAATTTGCTTTAGATGTGGCTTAGAGTAGGGGTGAAAGAGAGTGATCCTATCTTTTTCTCTCTTTATAACACTTAGTTGTTAGGTGTAAGCCAAGTGAAATAAAATAAAATATTAATTTTAAAATTTACAAATTAATTAAACCATTTAAATTGTAACCACCTATCATAATTAAATCTCTTCATACTTAAAAAATCTTAACTCCATAGCCTAGTTTGAACATACCACACAAGCCTTAACATACACATTAGATTAAGTCACTACTTTTAGTTTTATGTTAGGGCGGTGCATGGTTTGATGTATGTTTATTTTATGATGTATTATTGTAGACTTATTGTTATGGTGTATGATTCATATACTAGATGTTAGGCTGTGATTAGCCTAATCATTTTTTTTTGCAGGAGATTGTGCTTAAGGGGTGCTTAAAATAAATATAAATCCTTTCTTTTACAGGTTGCTTAACCCCTAAGCATAATTTAAATTAGGATAGGTGAGATTGGTTACCCATGTGTAGGGTGCTAAGTCCAAAATATACACATAACTACTTGAGTTGTATGATGTGTTTAGCTAACACTTATCTTGTAGGTGTAGTTAGATTTACTTTTTCTATTTTTGATGTAATATTGCAGAAATTGATTAGTGTTATGGGGATTAGATGAGCTGGGAAGGCTATCTTCAGGTGGCCCTTTTGAAGCAAGCAAATCCAAATGGAGTGAAGACATGAAGATGTAAAGATATGAAGACATGAAGACCCCCCATAACATCTATTCATTTATAATTGTAATTATTCTTTCATATACTGGATGTATAAGGGTAGAGCTCGGCTACCCATTTCTCTTTTCGGGTTGTACAATGGTACTCGACCGCACCGACTTATTATTCTTTCACGTTGAGTTTATAAATTGTTTGATGATTTGTTTACATTGTGTAAAAGAAATAACATGTATTTTTCTTGTTTCTTCATATATGATGCTTAGGTTCTTAGGAAAAAATAAACTTTTTACAATCATAACTCATAATCAAATTTCTAAATAACTCATAACCTCACATAAAGCCTAGGAATTAAATCAAAATAATTAAAAGATTAAGCAACCTTTTAGCTGAATGTTGTATGCTTAACATCATGAATAGCAGCTAAATGTTGTATGCTTAACATTATGCATATCATATTATTACACTCTTACTAATTGAGGGTTTCCATCCTTGCACGATAGGGGAAGACTTGACCTTTGAGGGTCTCCCTTGTGGTGGAAAACACCTATTTCTCTCTAATTAATAACCCTATTTTATCATGTATTTAGGCATATAAAATCGTATGGCCTGTGTCAAAATAAAAAGTCCAAAATCAAATAAAATTTTATAAAATTTGCATTAGACTAAGTTATTATTCATACCACTTACGCTCTAGTCTCTTAGGGAGTAGGTTTAAGAACTTTAGTTACTTTATAAAATAATAACAACCTAACCATCTTGCAAAATATATGATTTGACTATATGGTTTTCAAATGTAGGAGGAGTTAGTCGCCATTCTATATATGATTTAGTCCGGTCAGTGGTTTACCCTCTCTTGTGGAGGTAAATAATATACCCATTTTCACCTTAGATTTAGGATGTGCTTTGGCCCTCACTAAAGCTCCATAGATTTAGGATCTGAGGTTATTGTTTTCCCTCAGGCTACAAGCATAAATCCCCACCTCTTAGGCATTTCAACAATATTATATTGTGGATTATAAGTCCTAATTTTCTAATAAATTTCAACAAAAATACATAATTCTCTTCAATCTCAAATATATAAATCCTAATCATAGGATAGTTTGGGAAGCTCACTAGGTTTCCTAGTATCATGAGCATCCCCTATTCATCTCCTTTGGGTTTGATAATAAGTCTCTTTTTGATCTATCCCGCTTGAATTTTCAAACATAGCCAATTTATTTATAGTCATATCTTTGAAATCCTTAGAGACAACAGTTGCCTACTTTAATCGAGAGTATTCCTAAGGAACTCACCTTTCTTAGGATGTAATTAACTATGGGGGCTTGCCCTCATAGGAAACTTTAGAACTCGATTTAAATAAATCCTACTTTATTCATCCATGTAAAGTAGGGGAAAAATCTCTGGTACATTCGTAGACCAATCATGCCTTAGGAGTTCTTATTAGGTGATTAGGTCCATCATAGGATTGTGATTTCTATCTTTTGAGATAGTGCACTATTTCTTGAGGTCGTACTCGATCATCTCAATAGGTACATCCGCAAATCTATGTGGTGTCTCCCATACACATCAATCCAAAAATAAACATCACAACACACCACACATATGAGATTGTTATTGAATTGTCGTAATTAGCTTGAAATAAAGAGAAGTCACTATTTTTTATAACATAATTTTGATTAGTATTAATTAGAGATTATACTATTTAGTGAATAATAATAATTCATTTGAATTGGGTTAGATATATAAGGAGAATAGGAAAGTATGAAAATTAATAATAGTTATGGTTTACAAAGTCATTAGGGTGAACTTCTCAAGTTAAAAAAAAAAGATAGAAAAGAAGAAATTAAAAAAAGAAAAAAAAGAAGAGAAAAAAACTAAAGGTGAGTATCATATAATAATAATATTTAGAAATTCTCCAAACAATCTAATCAAGTAAAAGAAGTTACTAAAGTAATTAAATATGTTAAATTCAAGAGAGAAAATTATGTTATGATTATTTAAATAATAAGTGATGACTATTTATAATAGTCAATTAACTAAAATTCAAAAGAATCAAATATGTTATTAATCAAAGGACTTAACTCAAGTGAAATATTAGTTTAAGTAAGAATTCACACTATTGTAGTAAAGTTATTTTTCATATTTAAAAATGAGTCGTGTAAGTTTATTTTTCAATTAAAATGACTATTTAATGATTTTAAATTTTAAGAGTTTTGCAATCAAATAAATTTAAGGATTCATAAAAATACATATGATTACTTGAGAATAAGTAATGATTTAAGTTTAGGTATTTTGATAAGTAAAAATAGCATGTTTTAGTAAAATTATTATTTAATGTTTTATTTTAATAATTTAAGTATTTATCAATAAAATCTCTTAAGAAAAAATACAAAAAAAGTAGAATCACAGTACAATGCCATGACACTATGTTTGTAGTGCTGAGGCACTAGTATGATAAGAAAAAGCTGTGTAGAAACATAAAAGATAGCATCAAGGCATCAATGCTATGGTATATATTATTGAAATGCTAGATTCATAGATTTGATGCAAAAAATCAGATATCATAGCATCTGATTACAAAGCCAAGAAACCCTACAAATTAATTTTAAAGTGAATTTAGGGAGTTTTAAGTGTAGTTTTAGCTATTATTTTGAAGGGATATGGGGATAGTTAAAAAAAGATTATTATATGATTTGAATTGGCTTCTTCTTATGAAGTAAGTATATATAGTGTGAATGTGTAAGTGTTTTTCTATGTGTGTGTGTGTGTGTGTTGGAGGAAGTAGAGATCCATTAAAAGAGAATGCTTGCGGGATGGCTAGAGTAAAAGTAAATCCAATTAGGAGCACATCTCAGCCTTTCTTTACTTACTCATTAGTTATCTTGTATTAACAATACTTTAAATTTATTATTCTCTTTTTAATATGTTTACATTGAATACTCTAGATTTATGATTATTTTATGTTGAATTGTGTACTATTTTATATGAATTAATATATAAAAAATTATTTATGCTCAAATATTTAAGTTGTTTTTTTGCACTTAATCTGCAAACTAATTAATTTTAAGTTAAAAAGAATATGATCTAAATTTATCGAAGAGTAGAAGAATAGTAGTTAAAATAAATAGATTTACCAAATAGGCAGACATATGCTATTAATATCATTAATGGGAAATTTGTATAATGCATTCACTTAAAATTTAATTAGAGTAGAAGGATTAGCTAGTTAAAAAAGTGGTTGGTTATGTTGATCTAGGCATAGACAATATAACATTTATGCTCTTGATTGACAACCACAAAAAATTTTAACTAACATTCACTAAGTACATAAAAACAATCATGTTTTTCATAAACTTATAGTACAATTTTAAAAATTAAGAAAAACTCTATTTTCAAAGATAACTATAATAATTTTTGTGTTTTTTTAAATTTTTGTATTATCACTTAGTTGGGTAAAAATCAAGGCTAATAATAGATTTGTATTTAACTTAATTAGATTTTCAAACAAATCCTCATGAGAATGTACTTATTTATAATTATATTATTTGAAGGGCATGTGCATACACCATTATTATATAGAAGAAGATAAGAAAGTTGTTTGGCGTGAGTTGAAATCATCCTCATATGGTACTAAAGAGCCATTTGACTCACTGAGGAATCAATTTTTATGTCGCACATATTATTAAATAATATTATGAAATTGCTTGTACTTATAAGGGTTGGTGAGTAACTCCATTTCAATAGTGAAAAGTGGTTAGTTATCAACCATTATTTAAGGTAAGTGTTCTCTCCTTAATGAAGTTAAGTCATAATATTTAGCACATTCCTACTTGATTAGCTTAGGATTAACATGATGATAAATATGTTGTTAGGTGAAGGCCCAAGTGCATAGGTTGCATTATTGATATTGTAATGGGTTTTCAAGAATGGGATAATGAGCTTACTAGAGTGCCTTTTTTTACTTTGCCAATAAGCATTTTGGATAGGGAGTTCTCCCATATTGGTGCCTCATTATATTCCATAGGGATGACTTGGGCTGTAGAAGGTTGAGAGGTGGCAAGTTCTCATTTTCCTCACTAAAGAAAATTTCCACCTTCGTGGAAAAGAAAGCTACCTAAGCAAAGCAATGTGCAATCTTTTCTTTTGTGTAGAGAGTTCTCCTCTTTATAAGCACAATTGATTCTTTAGTAGTTGACTTCAGTGCTTCAAGAAAGAATTGAGAATAGCTCCTATACGTGGGAGGTTGTTGCAAATCTACAAATCTATAGGCCAAAAAGAGTAGCTTCAAGTTGAGGATGGCTGATCAAAGTGTGCGCTTGATATCTATTAGTGAGGTTGAGTTGCTATACAGTGATTGCAGGCACTATATGCTGGTTTTTGCATCTCACCACCATGAAAAATTATCAAGGTATTCTTAATTCATGGAAGGAGTTTTTCTTGAAGAGATGATTGCTTTCTATAGATGATATATTATATCCAATGCTTAGAAATTTTTTTTGATAACTACATATAATTAATGTTATAATGAAATTATATTAAGTGTGCTTGCATTGAAAATAATGTAATTTAAAATTTATAGTAGTTTAATTTGGTTTACAAGTTGGACTTTATTTTGTGTACCTTCATGTTATTTGTTTTTCTACTAAATGATTTTGATGTTTGTGATTATTGGTGAGTTAAGTTTTTTTTTAATTATATAGAACCAAGTTAAATTGGTCTTGTCAAATCTACAAAGCCAAAGTTTGTGAGATTTTGTAAGAATGGCGGAAAGATTCAAGATCTAGGCATTTAATTTTTGATTTGACATTGCCTCAAAAAATAAGATTATTTTTCCTCTTTGAATATTTATCTCAGTAGTTGAGTAATTCAATATTTTTCATTTACTTAGAATTTTCTTCTTCAATATGAATTAGTTTTGTTTCTACTACTTACTTTGAGCTATTGAGCTATGTCTACTCTTTAGAGCTATGTTCACATTCTTTGATTTGAGTATATTTAGTCCTGTGTGTGACTACTATGTTGAATATGGTCTCTTTGGGTTGTTATTATGGAATTATGATTTTTTTATGTAACACATTTATGACGACAAGCAATTCAATATTTTATATGAAGATAAGTTGTGCATTTCTTTTGATCACTTAAAGCTTGAGTCACATTTTCATTTTTTTGACAATTGATTGATATTTTTAATTTCCTTGGATTTGTGCTAACATAGTTATTATCAAATTCATGGTGAGCATAATCACCCTTATTTGTTACTTATGAGATGAGAAGATACTGGAGCCTTACTTTATTTTACCATTTATTACCAAGGTTCACAAGAACTGGACCATCTAATTTTTTGGAATTCATATAAAAATGGGATTGGTAAATTAGGTTAGAGAAATACGAGAGTACATTTATGTTTATAAAGTGCTCCATTAGGTGGCATATGTTGACCAAGCAGATTCCATTTGAAAACAAAAAATAGTGGTCCTAAAGTTGATTTTGATAGAGGCTGAGTCTTTTTAAAGGTTGTAATTGAGAAGCCTCACCATCAACTCAAACTTCAGAGATAGATAAGTGCATTAGACTTTTCACTGTAAGAGCTCAACACTAAAAATATATCTTATTGAAATTACTTTATGGTTTACATACTCACTCATTATTAAAATGGTGGCATTGACCTTATGGTATATTCCATTGATCCAAATGTTCTAACCTTCTTGGGGGAGTCATTTCATGGCTCCCTATGACATAGTAAGTTAGTGATTCATGTAGTTGCACTTTCCATGGCTAAGCTAGAGTTGTTGTAGAACATATCGTTTGTGCTTAAATGCCATAAAAAGGCAATTCACCCACTCAAGGACATGTTAGGGCACTTCTAATGCAGAGAGGCCACTAAGCAAGGGATAAAGAAGGTGATTGAGGTTGAGCCCTTGTCAAAGAAGAAGAAGATCAAGAGAATGAAACTAGCTTCACATGAGATATTGGGTTCTTATGACATGTGAGTTGATCCTCAAATGATACATTTTATATGGAGGATTGCATATATTCATAAATGATTTAAGAGTAGTTGGAGTTGATTCACATATCAAAGTTGTCTCTTTATGTGATGAATGGGCAAGCTACTTGGCAATCTACCTATGACTTATACCATAGGTTCTTGATTACTTCGAGTGATTGGCCTAGTTAAATGTGCAATACCAAGTAGTAAAGAGCTCACTATAGAAAAAGTTTGACCATCACAAGGATGTCGGAAATCTTTGAAGAAATCCAAAAAGAGAAAAATAAAATCATTGTAAAGTTCACTCATTGTGAAGAATAGCTTAGCAAAAGAGAGAAGTTAAAGTTCCAATAAAATAAAGTTAGAGAAATTTCTTGAACTAATTGAGTATGAAGCTATTCTTGCTTGTTTGAGGAGGGCATTCAATTTGACAATGATATGAAGATTTTACTAGATTTTGGTGAGAACAATGTGAAAGCTAAGTTGATCAATTTTACATATATATATATATATATATAATATATATATATATATATATATATATATATATATATATATATATATATATATATATATGGTATATATATATATATATATATATATATATATATATATATATATATATATATATATATATATATATACATATATATTTCTTTACCTTACACTTTTGTATGAGAGATCATTATATATATTCAAGAAAACTTTTGTATATTATTTTTGGATGTAGCCACTTTTAGAAGATGAATAAAAAATATTTTTCTTTTAACTTCCATATTTAATGTTTTTGTCTATCTTTTATATTTGATATTTTTTCTTTATATATGCTCACTAATGAATAGATTAATATTGAATGCAACCACTTATGAACTCGCCATATTTTGAAATAATTTTTCTGTCTTTACGTTTTAACATGATAGCAATGTAAGCTTGGTAATGTTGGCTCCCATAGGCACTTAGGTTTGTATGTACTAGAAAGTACTTTGAGTTATAATGTTGTGAGCACTTATTTTAGGTGTACCTCTCCTTACACTAATATGCTATTGTATAGGAACCCACCTTGATTTATATCAATAAAAGAAGTTATATGTTAGTATAAATCTTATCACAAAGGAAGAGTCAGCTCATTACTATTACCATCATCATAGATGCACCTCACTTTATACTAGACTCTTGATCTTCTTGAGACACTCATTTAAACTCTTCGACTAAAAGATACTCATGTATTACTTATTATAGATCTTATTCTAAAGTGTGGAGTTAGCTCACTATAGTTATATCCTTCAATGCATGCCACTTATTGTATATCTTATTATAAAGGTGGGAGATTTCTTACTAAGCATTGGCTATTTGAAGTTTTTTTTAATATTGTGCTTGTATTATAATTGAGCATATGTAAGCAAACTATTGTAAGTATTTGAGAAGTATTAGATCACATATTTTGGCTAGTGCTAATTTAAATATAATCAACACCTTAGAGTGAGTATGGTGTTGCACAAGGAGACTCAATAAAAAAAGCTCAATCAAGAACATTAGAGGCCAAGAATAAGGTTCTATTACAAGGAGTAGGAAAAACTTGGAGGTCAAAGAAGCTTGAATAAATGATGTATTGAATACTTTTGCCTTTTTTTATTTGGAAGATTTATAACACCACAAAATTCTTATGTATTCACATATCTAACAAAGTTAGATTTTTTACTTATCTAACACTTTTCTATACTTAAAAGGTGCATTTCACTTTAAAAAATGAGTGATGATGATATTTTATGTGATATTAAAGATTGGGGTATTATATATGTAAAATTTGAAGGTTGGGTGTTAATATATAAATACATAAACATTGTGTTATGTAAATCCCCTTTTATTTTGTTATATGTATGTTGTGTTATTTTATGAGGCTTATGTAATGTATGATGGATTTGATATTATGTAAAATTAGAGTGAATTATCAAAAAAATAATAATTAATTTTTAATTAATTTTAAAGGAAGGAGGGTGGCAACTACTTTGGAGAGAGAATTATCAATTTAAATAGTCACTCCATCCATTCCCTTTAGTCATTTGAATTGTGGTTTTTTATAAAAATCATTTATGTCCAATTCCATAATAGAAACATTACATTTTCACTCACACTTATTTCTAATAATTTTCTTTAGATTAGATCCACTTACCACAATCCTAAATCTTCTTTTAATTATTAGTGGATAAAGTTTACACTAATTAGAAAAAAAAAAATTCTATTTTTTTAAATTTTGAAGAAAATTTGAAACTTTTGAGATTTGAGGTAGACATATTTCTATATTATATACAATTTATTTTAAGTAATCGTTTGGTCTATCTTTGTTGTACTACTTCTAAGGGATTATACATTCTAGATTGGATTATTTCTTTGTGTTGGTCAACCATAGTGACTCAAACTTTAAATGCACTTCAAGTATTAGCATCTAAACCATATATTACTCATTGAGCAAGCCCTCCAATCAAATTTGAGCCGCTTCGAGTGATCGAATCCTAGGACACATCAATTGTGGTATCAAAGCCAATCCAAGATTGTGAGAAGTTTAGAAATTTTTAACTTGAAGTTGTAAGAGTTGGTAAATACTATCATTTTTTTAATTTTAAATTAATAAAATTTCATATTTAAATTTGACCATAAAACATTTTCTTATAAACTTAATTATATGTTTTGTAAATAAAAATGCTTCCATTTGATGAAAATAGTTTTTATTATATGATGTTATGGTTCAAATATATAATATAAAAAACATGATTGTTGATATAAGAGAGATGAGTTTAAAATTTTTTGAAAAGTTAAGAAATTTTAGAAATGTTTTAAATAATAAATGCTAGATTTATAATTCTCATGAGTCGCTTGAAAATAACACTAATATTATGCCACAAGAAACTAATCTTAAAGTCGCTATTAAAGTTGATACTATTGCCATCACCTTCACCACTATATCTCCTCCATTTAATTTTAACAACCTATCTATAACCTCTAATTATTCCTTAATAATTTCAAGTTGTCAATATGTTGCTATGAAAGTTCAATAATAAAAATAATACCAAATGTTTTCAAGTTAATCAATTTGGAGGAAGTTGACCAAATTTTTTACAAGTGGTATCACATAATAAACTCTCTATCGCTACATATACTCCAAAACCTATTACATGCCACTTCACTCTTCAAAGAAGAGTTCTTTAAGGTCAAAGAGAATTGATGTTGCACAAAGTGTCAATGCAAGGAGAAATGGCCCCACTATAAGTGCTCAAGCAAGAAAAGTTGAAGCAAAGCATTGAGGTCCAATCACAAAGAGAAGAATGAAGATCTTAACTTAATAAATATTATTTTATTTTAATTATGTAAACATAGTGTGAAATATTATATTTTTATGTGTTCGCCAATTGTTATAGCTTGAACATTTAAATTTCAAAATTCAAAAGCTTAGAATTTTGGAATTTGATCATCAAATATATTGGGAGATTATTTAAATTAATGGAACTATAATAATTTGCATCAAATAATTATAAAATCAATAATTTGTGGCTAATCAAGAGAGAATTAAGTGGTTTGGGTGGTTATAGGATAGTTTTTGGTAGCAAGCATTTCCATCCTTTATTTGAAATTTTCAATCTTGTGTGGACTTATAATATATATTTGTGGAATGAAATCTTATGGTGGAATTATTATTGTTGCTAAAAAGTTAGATCTTGGTGAATTTGGTGAGTGAAAAATATGTTATTTTATTTTGCTTTTAATATTAAAAAAAATTAAAAAATTCTCCATTAAATCCTCCCAAATTAAACTATAATTCCATCCTTGGTGTTTTTGGCCAAGGACTTGAAATACATCTAGTCTACTTTTAAATAGTGTTTAGTGGCAAACCCCATCTAAAACTCTTAGAAAACTCTATTTTTTACTAGAAACATTAGATTTTCACTTGCAAGTATCTATAATAATTTTCTTTAGAATAAGTCCACTTTCTAAAACCCTAAACCCAATTCTAAAAGAAAATCTTGAAAAAAGATCTAAACTCTCTTTAAAAAATTTTAAAATTTATAAATTTAGAAGTTGACACATTCTACTATCATTTCCAATTTATTTTGAGTCATGGGGTGGTCTATCTTTGTTATAAGAATTCTTAGATGGAGACATAATAAAATTTACACGGACTATTTCTTTGTTATGGTCAACAACTCTAGTGACTTATACCTTAAATGCACTTCAAGTAATAGCATCCAAACCAAATGTTACTCTTCTAAGCCTGTTGGAGAAGCAATCAAATTTATTAGTCCAAGTTATCCAACTTGAGGCAACATTAGGGATAAGCATAAAGAAAAGAAGAAAAATACAGGCCACATAATGCTTCCAAGAAGAAGAAGCTAATATCTCTCTAACCCATGATAGATGAGAGGTCATGTAAGTGTGGATGGATAAATTTGTGGTGAAAGAGCATCTACACAAAGTGATCCCAAAGATGTAATGATAGTAGCTATACATGTTGCTAGACAAAACATAAGAAGGGGAAAATAGGTGTCATCTTGAGGATGTTAAACCAAGCACTTATAGAGAAAGCTTTGCTTTAAAAAAAAGTGTCTAATGAACTAGCATTGCTAACCATCTAGAAGAAACAAATTAGACAATAATTTCTTAGTGCATATGTGTGGACTAGTGCCTTAGTGTCAACACCTATATATTGCTAGATTTTAATTTTAACTAGTTTGCATTTGATGCATAGGTTCCAAACCTAGGCCTTAACATCGACCACCTAGGGATTGACATTTTTATTATTTTATGCAAGAAAAAGAGTATGAAACAATGTGATTCTTGGAGATGGACTAGGGAAAAAATTATTAAGATGCTTTTGGGGTAAGAAGCTAAGGAGATAAAGATAAAACTTCAAATCAAGATGTGATCCACCTAATTCCCTAGAGAGCTTATAAATAAATGATCACTCAAAAAAAATATCATTTTGGAAACACTCCATCATGTTTATTAAGATGCATATGAGTATGTTTTTCATGAGACAGATTGATATATATATATATATATATATATTTAACCAAATTTCCCCTAATATTATATTAGGATTTTATGAGATTTAGGCTCTACTTCCTATGAATGCAAGTATTAATAGTTAATTTCTTACCATAAGAGAGAACTCTCGATTAAGGTTGGAAATAAATATATCTCTATGTGAATTGAAATAGTGTGTGGTATGACATAAATGACTATCTAAAAGAAATAGAAAATAGTCTCGATCAAGAATTCATAATTGTCATCTCGAGAATACATTATTCCACAACCAACAGAAGGCTAGTCGTAATGTCCAGTGAGTTTGATTAGTAGCCATGGGTTGCCACATTTTAGATGTATTGAGTAGACCAGAGTTTTAATATAGGGGTGTTCACATGATGAACATATAGATATGATTTGCAACCCTTTAAAATGTTATATTTATTTAGATTGTTTGCATAAGAAACTTATAGGTTGGACTTACATCCCTTTGGAATGCCAGTAGGGTGTTTGCATGACAAACAGATAGATTGGACTTACATCCCTTGGAATGCCATTATTTTTTTGATTGTTCACAAGATGAATATTAATTTGTGGTTGAGAGCAGAAACATGGCTCCTAGGCTATTAAAATGGTGCCTTGATGCTTAATTATTAACACATGTAGCATTATAAGGTAGGAATTCATGTCTTATAACCTTAGGTTCGGCATTGAGGTGCTTTAGGGCTAGCACTAACTTAAAATGGCATGAGATTGGAATAATTTGATCAGTTGACTAGTGGTCAAACAATATGACATCACACAGACCAACCAAAGGTCTATTAGGCTGGTGATGGATACACTTTAAATGAAAATGACAAACTTTTGGTAAGTGTGGTAATCATTAGAGCTGATACATCAATGTCTAACATACTTTTCAATTATGGTATGCTACAAAATTAATTATAATAAATTATAATAAATAGTAAATAATACTCTTTTAATCAACATAACCATTTTGACTAGATGACAAGTTTGTAACACATGAGAACATACAATCTTAAATCTCGAATCAAAGGCACGCCGACATTGTTAATGTTGCACATCTGAGATCTAGTCTAAATAGGACTCCTACGCTACGAATTTTTTGATTCTAAAGCCTTGGTTCTTTTTGGAAATCCTTTCTCTCTTAGCTTGTATTTTACTTTAGAAAAGTTAACATGCCAGTAAAATAGCTTAGCAAGGGAAAGAAGAGGGCAGCTATTAGTGACACTAATCGATTTATTAGTGTAGAGGTGGAAGAATGATACCACGATGCTCTCCTATACAAACATCTCATCTGAGAGAGAACTTCTTTAATCCAATGAGCATGGAGAGATTATCAATGAATGAGGCTGAGAAGTTGGCCTATGATAACAACCCACGCCATTCCCAGGTGTGAGAATTCTTGCCAACATGAAGGAGCAGATAATCAAGTTTTCATCATGGGAAAACTAGTAAGTTTTGATAGTAGTACTATTAATGCATATTTTAATACAACATATAGTATAGAATCAATATCTCTTCTTTATAATGATCATCCCATTTGATGAAATCTTAATTTTCTCTGCTAGAAATTCTAATGCTCAATGGAAAAGGCCGAAGGATAAAATTATTAATTTTTCTACTATTGTCCTTATGCCGAGGCTGAACCTTGACATTATTTCATTTCTGCTAAGTTAATGCCCATTGGAAATATTTTGGTTAAAGCCATTTTTTTTGCAATTCAAAGGGCTTTACTATGGATATAGAGGATTATTTATAATTTTATTTGTAATATACTTAAGGGTAATACTACCATTTGTACAATCATCATTCTTTAGTTTATTCTTTGTGTGTTATAGATGCATGGGAGTCGATGAAGAAGTCTTTATACAAAAGACTAAAGAGAGTAATTGAAGGATTTGGCAAGACTGGTAGGAGAAAGTTTGCATGCTCTTCACCAGATCCAATCCTCTAAGACCTTAAACGTAAGAAATTGGAGGACAAGTCCCAAATTTAAGAAAATGGTTGAGGAAACCAATCAATAGTAGCGTAAATTAGGGAGGAAATTTGATCACCACATGGTTCAGATGCAGTTTTATACATGGCTAAGTTTAACTAAACACTTGTTCATATGTTTGAAAATTGCAACTTTTATGCGGTCCTAAGTCAGGCTCCTTTTCCTATGGCACCTTAGTATCACCCTTATGTGAGTACCCTACCGGAGCTGGAAGAAGAAGAGGAGTAGAATAACAGTGAATACAGTTATTAGTTTTCTCATTATTCTCTTTTGTTTTGTTTTTTTCCTTTCATTCTTCTTTTTTTATTTATTATAAAAAACTCATTGTAATAAATTTTTGATGTTAATAAAGATGTTCTTTCTTTTCTTTTTTGTGTTTGTCTCTATGAATGCTCTAATTTAAAACTTAATAATAAACATTTTTAGTTAAAAAATGAACAAGTTGAGGGCTCAACGCCTCGGTGCTATAAAATCAGCATCTTAGCACTATTAAGCTGAAAGATATAAGTTCAATACATGAGAATGCAGCGCCTCGATGCTACATGGGTAGTGTTATGGTGCTATATGTGACTTGGACTTAATATTAAAGAGATCAGCTGAGTGCCTAAGGTTTAATTTCTCGAGAGTGCAGCACTCTCGATATCTGATTTGTTAGATGAGTATCAAATTTTAATTTTTCTAAGAGTTCAATACCTGTGTTGGAACATAAGTGCCTTGGCGCTATGAAATGCGTTCCTAAGGGTTCAAGATTGTTGAAAGTGTTGCAACTCAGTGTTCGAACACCAATGCTTTGGCACCGTTAAGTGAGTGCTTAAGGTTCAAAATTCTTGAGAGTGTCGTGCCTCGTCGTCTGAGCTGTAGCACCTTCATGTTGTTTCTTCAATGCCTAAGATTTAATACTTTTGTGGTAATTTGACTTTTCAACAGCATAATGCCTTAACAATGCTGTTACAAATTTTAGTGCATTAATGCCCTTTTCCTTGCGGATCTAAGATTAATGAAGGGAGGACTTCATTTCACATCAACCAAGTTAATAATAGATTTCAAGATTTAGTGCCCGAAGGAAAATAATGCTATGGCTGCGCTTAAGAGGTTTCTTGATTTTGTAACTCGATAGGGTAGCATTGAGGTGCTAGATATTTGGTGCCTCGGCGCAATGTGGTGGAGCATCAAATACTTCATTCTCGAGAGCTTAGCACCTCGGCATTGGGAGATAGCATCACAACGTCGCGAAGCATAAGCTGTATTTTTTAGACCAGATTCTTTTATAATTAATAATTTTTATAAAAATTTGATGGCATAATATTTTAGCAGTGCTATATTATATGGTAGTTTAGTGCAAGAAGTACTCTTCTAGTACTTCTTTCTTATTCCAAATCAAAGATCGATGGAGGGAGGATTTTTATCTCATGCTGAAACCAAATTTGGCAACAGAGGCCTTTTAGACTTAAAATTCTTGGGATTCTTCCGCCTAAAATGTTTATTAACAAAATTGAAATCTTACTCCAGATCTAAGATCGACGGAGAGGAACTTTTCATTTTTTGCCGGATCTAAGATCTATTATGGAATTCTTCTGAATTTTCTTTATGGAAAAAGAAATTGCATAGAAGAACTTTTTACCTAGAGTTTGCAACAGTTGCACTTGGCTTTTGCCTCATGAGAGTAGAACATACCCCTTGTATAGCGGCAAGAATACTTTGTAGAGGGCATTTGAGAGTACTTGGAAAAGATAGAGGGAGTTTAGAATCAATTCTAAGAATTGTGAAATTTCAGCAGTTGAAAGGGGAAGAGAAGAGGAATGGTAGTGGGCAGTTCCCCCTCTTTTATAGAGGTTTTGGGTAACTGTTCCAACCTTTGGCTGGTTTTTCGTTCCATAACTATTCTCCCACTCTTCTTATGCAGTTATCGCAAGGGATAGTTTTCTTGCTTTTAAAATTGAAGGTCGCATGATAGTGCTGCTTAGAATTTAAGTGGACAACTTCTCGCGCTTGTGTTTCTAGATTAAGATGGTGACCACCTAGCTATTGCAAATGTCATGGCACCAAGTCTAGATTTTTATTTATTTAATTTTTTATATGCAAATAATAAAAGAAAAGAAATATTCTTCAAACCACTCCTTTACCACAACCTCGCAATTAGATGACAAAAAAAAAGTTATATTCAAATGCTACTTCATAAAAAATTTGCTAGGCCTTCTCTTCTAAGTCATATATCTCAAAGAGAGGTTTTGACAAACTTAATGGCCATATTTAGGAAATGCTTATTATGAGGAGGTGCATAATTTTGTCGGGTAGCCTAACCTTGCTTTTGTTTTAGTGGTGTGAGAATTCTATACTAATGTGATGGAATATGTGGATGAAAAATTTTTCATGAGACATAAACAGGTCCTTTTTAGTGGTAATTGGAATAGTGCATTTTATGGTATTTCAACTTCTCATATGACAAATTCTCTACTTCTATGGAACAATCTTGAATATGAATTTTTAGAAGTGGGCATGTGATGAAATTTTTTTTTTTTTATGGAAACATCATGAACTTGTATGCTTTGGGCTTTATTGCTAAATTATGAGTCTAGCATGTATTCATCTTAGCATGATTAATCTCCAACAACTATCTAAGTGATGCCACAACACAGAGAGTCACATTGAACTTCATTATTTAGATAACATAACCATCGATTTTGGGTGAAATTGGTGCTTCGAGCTTAGGAGTCCATATGTCTAATTACAAGAACCAAATAGAGAAGTTTATGTCACCCTAATGCGTTGTTGCTAGAATCGATTCTTGTAGAAGTTCAAAAGAAAGAGCCCAATGCTAGACCCATAATTCATGAATGCGTGCAACTAGAAAGCACAATACCTAGGTGCTCGATTCTGCTTCTTAGGAGCTAGCTTGACGACTATTACAAAACCCTCAATTCTCAACAAATTTCTCACCTTTTGGGGATGAGTCAAGTCAACCCAATTTAATGATTTTTTATGCATGAAAGAGGGACTTCTTCACCTATTATTTAGCACTATTTTTAGATTTTTAAAAGATCCAAAAGAAGAATTTGTGGAAGCTACTTTATGATCTTTAGAGAAGTCAAGAGGAGAGATCTCAAGGGCAATGACCAAGGTAGTGAAGAATAGATTCTCAACATTTCCATCAGAGTTCTTCATTCATCTTCTTTTTCATTGTAACAATATTCACAAGATTTCAATGATTTTTCTTTCTTTATGAACTAAAGTCCCCTTCTAGGTGTTTAGCTATAAATATGTCGATTTCAATTTTAATAAAAATTGAAGTTTTATTTTCTCTTAATATCACATATTTTATTTGATGCTTTCTCATTTATTGATTTGACTTGCCAACTTACAATAGTTAAAGATTTATATTTGAAATGGAGAGGTAAAAAATAGACTTACCATAGACAACCACAATAATAGATCGTGGGTTTGAGAAACCTGCATATAAAAATCCTAGGTATTTGAGAGAAAGGTAGCGACAACTGTGATAAAAATCAATTCCCAACTTAAATAAAATTTTAGCCATACAAAAAAAAATTAGCCATACAAAAAAATATTGATGAAACATTATCCCTAAGTTTAATCATATTGAGATTTCTCACATAAATTATTGCTCTACTTAATTAGTAGTATTTTTGATATATTTAAAAATAAATTATAGTTTCTTTTTGTCACGGCACCTCAGTTTCACCTTCATAATAGTCCATCAACATAATTTTAATAATTGATGCACAATTATTATGGGAGTATACTCACACTTTATTATATAGTGTACTCACACTTTAGTAGTGTATCATAGATCAATTGGTTAGTGAAAACCTACAATTTATAGAATTAAGTGTCTTAGAGTTAAAGCAAAGAAGAACCTGAAACTTATATATATATATATATATATATATATGTGTGTATGAATTTATCATTAAATTATCTCAAATGTCTAAAAAAATAAAAAAGAAGAAGAAGACGAATGAAACACTCCATGGTAATAATATATAAAGGTTGATGGAAACATGGGATTTCTATTTATTTCCAAAGAAATTACCAAAATATCCCCATCAAAATTTTTCTCAAGAAAAAAAAAATTTAGCCACCTTTCATGCTCAATGGTGAAAATTCCCAATCTTCTTTTAGAAGGCTTCCAACATTAATTTTGCAAGTAATTTATAAATTATTTGGTTTGATGACTTTTGAATGTATAATATAGTAAATACATGTGATTTTAACTTTTCGTGTGTTTGGCATGATGAAAAGTAAAATTTCAAAGTAATGTGATGTATTTAGAATATATTAGAAGAGTCAATTTTAGTGTATTTGAGATACACCAGCCAATGTAAAGTGCTATCATCATCTCCGCCGATGGTAACCCACCGCCGCTCGCCGTCGGCCATACGATCGTTATCGCCGCCACCAACACTACTACGGCACCTACACGCCCAATCGCCACCCACAACCGAAAAATATTTTACATTACATTTATTGTACCAATAATAATAATAATAAACTTATGTATTTATTGAGTTTTTAACCAAACAACCTAAAGTAATCCAAATACATTATATTCACTTTACACTATATTTCTCTTATACTGCATTTCTTTTTCAAGCATCCAAACAACCCCTTAGAGAATGATAAAAATGAGACAAATTATAAGGTCGTAGTACAAAAATATTTTTTAAAAGAAAACATGCAGTGTATTCAATATTTTATTAAGCCTTTTTTTAAATGTTAAAAATAAATTTAAAATTGAAGAAAACTTAATTTCATTCTTCATTGCTTAGGGGCTATTTAGGATCACCTTTGTTTTTTGTTTAATGTTATATGTTTAAATTTAATTTCATTTATTTTTTGATTCAAAATAAAATATATTTAGTGGTGATAGTTATTTTTAAAAACAATCAAAACATCTAAAGATTATTATGAGTATTTTTATAAGTAGTGTTATTTATTTTATGAAAAATTTGCATGGATTTTTCTATGATACATGAATATCAGAAATTGTGATAGGGATACATGCATTTTATAAATATGAGTTATTTCTTTGATTGTAAATAAAATAGTTTGAAATATATTTATGTTGATATATTTACAATGCAATTTAATACAATTGGTGGCAAAGGACAATAGTGGCAAGCGTGATAGGATTGAAGAGACTGAGAACAATAGGTAACAGTGGATGGGGTAGCAGTAGAGAGGAGAAGACACGTAGGTGCAGTGACTAGATGACGACAAGCAGCCGCAGCGAGAACTTAGCATGCAAATTTCTTTATTTTGGTAACTTTCAAATGCAATGAAGATAAGAAATTTAAATTCATGAAAGTTTTACAAATATTTCTTTTGCTTTATAACTAATTTAATGAAAGTTGGAATGCAAGAAAAGTAATCCAATATACTTGACCACAAATGAATAATGTTCAGAGACCTAGAAATTCTTCTCATTCAAATTTATCACATTTTTCTCCAATTATATAGCATATAAGAAAATAACACCATACGATTATTATTGCATGTCACAACAATTAACCTTATTTGATATATCACTATTTCCTAAAGGTAATAAATGAAAAATAAAACTTAATTTGTCAATTTTAAACAAGTCCTTTAATAAAACAACACAATTATTGTACTTGGCACTCATAATGAAAGACTTTCTCTAGTTTCATGTAGGCATGAGTTGTTGAATATATTATATTGTACTTGAAGTGCATGTAACTCCAATCTCCAAATTTATTTGAATTGGTTCAATAAGAAGAGCAGTGATATTATCTTTCATGGCTTGAGTAGAATTTGTATAATTGTCTTGGACGTCTTTGTATACTAACTCAATTACCTTTGCCAAGTTGATGATTGTTTGAAGTAAAGGGATAGGTATATTAATTTTAGAAAACAAGAACTCTCTATTCAATATTTTCCACTCTTCCTCCACCATTTCCCTAAGTTTCTTGCAAGCTTCCTCCTCGGAGCATCCATGTTCCATAGCGTAACACTTCACAAAAAGCAACATGTTTTCTTTTTGTTCTTCCTGTAAGAAATTAATCATGTTATTAGCTTATATTCAGCATGATGAATTAAATTATATAAGTAAATATTTGTTAAACATATTTGGTTTTGAAACTTACCTCATGTGAAGCAATGTCAGTTACAACCCTAGAAAAAAAAATTGATTGATTTAATGATTCGAGGCATACTGGTCACCCAATCAAAGAAATCTTTAGAAATTTCATCTGCATCCCTATGCAAACCGCATACAAGACAACTATAAGCAGATGTAATAAGGCGACTCTCAAATATTCATCAAGCTTTGGAACATATCCATCATTTGCCCATTTGGCTTCTTGAAAGTATGCTTTGCTCAATCGCTTCATCTAAAAAAGTAACATGACATGACATATTACTCACAAGTTTTTTGGGGTGTTAGACATATCAATTGGTATAAAGATTATTACCTCCTCTTTAACATATTGCACACAAAATGAATATTGTTCTTGTTCTAGTTCAGTTGCATATATTGAGGCAACTTTTGGATATTTTCTGGTTCCCAACTATAATTGATACATAATGAAAATTTAGCTAATTTTAATTAATAAGAAATTAATTTTTAAAAAGATTAAGTGGGGTTAATCCATATTTTACCTCTCGATTGCATCAGTAAGTAACTGAAGCTCTTCGATTGTCCCATAAACATCATAAATATCATCAAGAATAGATATTAGTGTTGCCACCTTTGTCGTCATCAATCTTGCACGTGAATAGTGGGGTTCAAAGTACACTGAAAGGACCCAAAAATAAAGCTCTAATAACATATCACGTGTGAAAGACAATTTTTTTGCCAAGCTTAATCCTTCCACCATCTGCAATGTTGATTACACATCGTTACAAATGAGATAAAATTTGAACAATAATTTTAAAAGTTTTTCAAAGTAGATAATGTATTACCCAAAAATATATTTGAGTTATAATCATATAGTATTTGAAAATAACATTAAAAAGATTTGTAAGCTAAGAAATTCCTTGATCTCCTAAATATTTACACACTTCTATTGGAATATCATCAGGTCCTACTGCTTTTTCACATTTTATTTTCTTTAAAGCTTCTTTAACTTTAGATTTACTAATAGAATGATAAAAATAAAATTCTTTATTTTTTGTTTAGGGTAATAAGGTTGCTAAAATTAATCATACTTTCAGATGCTTCATTGAAAAGTTTATCAAAATATCTCATCCACCTATTTTCAATATCTTTTCTAAGAAAAACACTTTATTATCTTCATCCTTAATACATCTCACTTGAATTAGGTCGTTACTTCTTCTGTCTCTTTGGTTGGCTAACTTATACATACATCTTTCACCTTCTTTGGTATCTAATCTATTGTATAAATCACTAAAAGCTAAATTTTTTGCATCATATATTATTTTCTTAGAATCTCTATAGGCCACTTTATATCTTTCCCAATTCTCCAAGTTTTTACATCTAAACCTAGTTTTATAACAATACTTCTTATTTCTTATCTCCACCACCAACTATTTTTATTAAAAGAAGCTTTTTCTTTTGATTCTCCAAGCACATTTTTAGCAATTTGCTTAATTTAACTTACTACATTTTCCCACATAATATTAGCTTCTTTATGAACATCCCAAATTCTAAGCTCTTGTAGCTTGCTCTTAAAAATATTTTTATTATGTTCTTTAAGCATCCTCATCTAATCCTAAGATAATAATTTG